>JALPQD010000067.1:376167-478667 GCA_023101885.1 Typhlomys cinereus | reverse complement strand
AGTATGAGAAGATCTGTGACATAGGTCACCATGGGAAGGCACATTCATAACTACTCAGTCGCACCTATTTGTTAACAGGTAAATGTGTGTAGAAACTTTCTCTTAGATTGTGAAATGATATTACTTGTGACATTTCTGAGTATCTGTATCATGCTCAGACACACGGAAAAACATTCCAAGCAGTATATATTTTCATTATTATAGTGTAACTGTAAATACTATTGTGGCATAAGTGTAACTTACCATTTAGGACTAATCGTCCCTTAAAGTCTAGTTAGAAACATTTTAGTATCATGCTTTTCTCCTCATAATCCTCTTTCCCTTGAAAAACAAAAGGACTCTTAACATATGTTAAGGAATTTGTACTTGATTCTGACTTGAAATTTCTTACTGAATGGGATGATCGTAAAATAAAACATGATTCTTATATGTAATATGTAAGTATACTTTTAAGTATACCTAAAATAGTGCTTTATAGATGGTACCTACTTATGTCTGTTGTATGAAATTAGTACTTGATACATTATTCATCCAATAAATACTCAAAATTTCTTATTAATTCCTCACCTTTGCCAATGGAATTCCAAATAAGGAAAGTACAATATGCTCTTGAAAAACAAAATTATCTCAAATACATGATACTTCAATTGAAAGGAAAAAGAAAGAGCAAGATGGTATGTTTTAAGATAGAATGGCTTATGACTTATAAATATACTATTTCTTAAAGGATCTCACCAGTAACTGAAACATCTGTATGTATAGTATGTGGTTGGGGCAAAACGACAATATTCGAAAGACCATGTGTGCTTGCTAGTGATGTGTGATAGCTCTGTTTATCTATATTGTATTGTGTTTTAGCAGGAAGCTATGAGAACATTAGTGTACAATGCATTATCTAAAACATAAAGGCATGACTAATACAGGAGAGTAAAGTTTAAAGAATCAGCCTGAAAAAATAAATAAATAAAAGATGAGCCTGAACATCCAGCTCTGCTTGGATTGCACAATGAAGATGTATCTGCAGATCCCCCAGATTCGTTCAGGGATTTGGATCTACTATTGAGTAGGCAACAGTTATAACTCTTCTTTTTTACTTTATTTTGTTAATAAGTATATCTCTATTTATGTCCTTTTATAAGAAAAAGCAAAAAAAATCAGAAAATGTTCACAAACTTGTAGTGTTAAATCTTATTTCTGTTCTTGATGATAACTGATAATTAAATTAACTTTATTGTGCTCTTGTGCATTTTGGTGATGCTTCCATAGATAAATTATTGATAATTATAAGAAAAATATTTATAAAGTTTAAGTAACACAGTATTCTGAAACCTAAAGAAAAAGTTATTACAGAAAGGATGATAATATGAGTAAACATAAAGTGAATGTTTTAAAATAAATAACACTTGGATGACCTGAGATGTCAGAACTGGAGACAAGGGTATGTGTTTGTCAATGTATTCTTCATGTTTTACAGACTCCTAAGGGAGCAAGGGAAGATACAATTTCACCTTTTCTGTGCCAAAACATTTTAATTATATCTTCTTCCCACTACAGCGGTTCAGTAACCAAGGAGCTGACATTGATGCATGTGTTGATAAAGCTGCAAACATTCAAAATGAGATTAACAAAGATTTTGAGCAAAGGGTGACAGCTAATTTTGCACAGTATTCTGCATCTAATTCAGGCCAGTGTAATAATAGAATATTTTATAACCGTTTTGTTATTCAAAATGACTTTTCTGATGCATTTTTGTTTGTGGATATCTTTGGATTGTGCTCAAGAAATTATCTGTCCTATGGCTTAAAATTATTTGCATCTTTGTTATAACCTTGAAATAATATTAAAGGGGAAAAACATCCTCTCATTGTAAAGTTGTTTTCCTTTTGGTGTATATTTGAAAATCATACTTCATCCCTAGAACTCTTTGCTTTACTCTCCATTAATCTTAAGCAGACTAGTTAGAAAAGGGACAGAAATGACAAGCATGTTTTTTGTAATATGCCTTTATGCATTGATAAAATGCCCAAGAAAAGTTATGTTCAGTCTATTTAATTAATGAAACTGTAGTTTCTTTGTGTTGTTGAGCTCCTGTGAGCACATTTCAGTGTATTTCTTTCTTCTTCCATTCTCTGTTTAAAGGCAGTTGACAGTCTTCTTTCACTTTTCTTTTTGTTTCTGAAATTTTCTTTCTTTCCTTTTTTTATCCACTCACTTCTCCATCTGCTTTCACTTTTGTTTGCTTGGGCCGTCTCTCATCCCAACTTGATAATGAGGAATGCAGTGTGACCCTGACCTCTATCAGCCCATGCATGACCTTCTGACTCTACCATATAACCTTTGACCTTCTCTTTGACAGCTTGATTAATTACCCTGTGTTATGATTTATGAGTAAGTGCTATGTAAAAATAATAGACAACAGGTGGTCCTCTGAAAACTTTTTGTGGCGTGTTTTCTTTTACTGACTAACTTGATAAGCTATTTGAAGTAGGAGACTTAACTGGGGCAATCTATGTTGGTCCATATTATAGTTATTTTATACCATGCACACAGCTTTAGAATTCATGAAACTTCTAATTGAAGTATGGCCCTGAGAAATGTTTTATAAAATATTAGTAGGTTGCCATTACTTTAATGCTTGTTGAGATGCAAAAAATGGAACCAAGTGGCATTACAGATTTTTCAGTCCCAGGTCACATCTTGAGAAAATTGCTAAAATAATGGAGGAAGCATTTTTCAAGCAGAACTGCAGCTCCAACAGCTATGTTTACTTTAACGCTTCACTAGTGACTTCTGATTGGTTGTCATGACCTCATCTTACTGTTGCACCTAGGATGTTGCAATAGAGACATATACATAACTTTCTTGTGTAGATGAAGATAAACACAGCATACTTCCTTCAGAAAAGATGAATGGACAGTCATTTGTCCATTTTAGCCATGGGTAGGTTCAGTTTGTAGATAAAACATTTGGAGTTTTCATTGTCCTTGAGAGTGAACACCTGTCTTCTTTCAAACTAAGCAGGTAAAATGTTGAACTTGAAGATGTGATTGATAAATCTATGTAAAATGATCACTTACAGAGGTTTGCCTGGATCGGGAATGGAGACTTCCATGGGTCAAGGATTGCAGTGTGGCCCCTGACCTCTCAGCTCACATGTGGCTCCGGTATTGGCAGGTTAATGTGCAGAACTGAGTACTTTGACTGATATTTTTTTTTTTTAGCTACCCACAAGAGATTTGAAAAGATATAGAAATTTTGCTTAATTTCCATTCCTTTATAATTAGTAATTAATAAAAAATGAGCTTGGATAAATCTTTACCTTTGATACAATTGCTTTTGGGGCCAAAAGGAATCTGACTTTGTCTATCATGTACAATTTATCTGCAAGTTCTTCTTGATCCATCCATTTCTGTACTGATAACAACTTTTCTAGTAGAGTTTTCTGTGTGGCTCTTTGTGGTGGGCATCACCTCTGTTTTAGAATCATTGACATAGGCCATCATTTACCCAATGAATGATTAATGAACTATTAATACATGTATAGATTTCAGTGTAAAAGATGGGTAAGTCTATAAGTTTTATTTAAATCATAGCACATAGTCATCCTGAGTGAAATGCCATGTCTAGCAGTAAACTTTTGAGGATCTCTGATTAAGGTTGTGCCATTTGCACTTTATTACCACAGGCCTAAAAGTGAAACTGCAAGCATAGGCATGAACTATGTATGCTTTTACCATTGTCTGTCTTCTTGAATTCCTTTTTGATCTACTGGTTTACACAATCAAGCCTAACAATCAGTTAACAATTTTATATATGCTTTGTTTCTGACCTGTTGCATATTTGAAATGATTTGGGTGAATCATTATAAAAAATGCCATATGTCTTATGTAATTTGTTATCCATTGAAAGACAGAGATATAATAAAGAAGATATCCACATATATTTGGAATGCCTCAACTTTCTATGCTATGTAGCTTCACCATGCTTAAGGAATAATTAAATATAAAAAGAAAGCTTCAAGATTCTAAATCTATGTTGTAGATGGATGCTTCCTTGTTAAAGTAGCAGTATGTAGTGTTTTATACTTGGTGTCTGATTTGATATTGTATTGCAAAACTTTACACTCATTAAAGTCACATGAACAGTCCTTTTATTTAGTTTGCTGTATGTTGTTGAATTTCTGAGAGTAGAATCATCTAAAATTGGCGAGTATCCTGAGTTTTGAAGTTGAAATTTCTGTTCAAAACAATTTAATTATTGATGCTTTGTCTCTACTTTGTCTTCTTGGTTTGCTGTGACTCCTTAGTCTTCATAATGTTGACATTAATGCCGACATTTACAAGAATTTTTGTAGCTTATATAAAGGGATTTTTTTTTACATTGGTATATATGACAGAAAAGAAGAAAAAAGTTTGCCTTTGTGTTATGTGATATGAAAATCAAAGTAGAATAGTCCATTTTTCTGTGTTTGTTTCCTTCCTACTTTTTAAAAAATATAATGCTTATAAATGATGAGTGTGACTATTGTACCCATTAATTTACCATAAAATTTTTAAAATTCAGAATGCTAGGTTTTTTAATAGTACTGTACTTGAATTTTCAGCAAAAATTTATTAAAAATTAACTGTTTTCATAAAGTGTTTCTGAAAAATATTTTATGGTTGTTATTATTAAATTAGCAGCCTGAAATATTGAAAGGATAAAACATTTTGTAAGTAATTTGGATGACTAAAGATATTAATTTACATGTTTCAGGATTCATTGATGAAATTGAAATGATTTGTGCTTGTTTATTTGCTGGTGACTTGAAAGCAGAGTCATTCTCCTTCTGCTGATGCCTCAGTGAAAATCAAAACTGTGCCTTTATAAGACTAAACGAATGAGTAATATAATTTTCAGTTATATGATACCTAGACAAATACTACATTAATTTATGTATGTGTTTTTTTACATGTATTTGGATGGGACACATTGAACTCCAGAATCTATTTGAAACCATGTAGTCATAGTTTTTTCCATCTGGTTTCTAAAACTTAAAATGAAAAATGCTCAGATTTGTCTGAAAATCATTTCTAATGACTAAGGTTTAAAATGGTTTTATAATTCAGGTGACTATATGCTCAAAGAGTTGGTCCATATTTAGAAGTCATCATTGATGCCATTTGTCAATTAATGAGTCTTACTCTGTTGCCTTGAGCTTGAAATTTCTTTACTTCATTATATATTTGCATTATGTAGTAGTGTACATCTTTTTCCAAATTCTGTTTGGACCTTGTGTGGGGTAGGGTATGTGTGTTCAGTTCACTCAGGGAAACAGGGCAGAGACATGACAGGTGACCACTTACTCAATGCTGCAAAATCTAGTGAAGAGGCAATTTCCTTTTAGGCGTGTGGTGACCTTTTTTTGACTATGCTTCTTACACCAGAGACAGTTACTGAATGCCTCTATTTCACCCTGTTTAGCAGAGTGTAACAGTTTCTTTAATTTACTTTTAGTGGGAGGAGAAGTTATAGCTGGAATCTGAGAAAGGCGTGAAAAGTTGTAAGAGGACAAGGAAGAGGTAGGGGCTTCCTTCAGATGTGATTTTGATAATTAGTCAAGTGTGGCCAACTGCAGAAAATCACCAAGTGACAGTCTGTCTACCTGACAGTGATCACAATGAATTACAAGCCTTTTGAATAGCTGTACAGATTTGAATAAAGCAGGACCAAATGAAATATCTTTTGTTGCTAAAACTTTTAACTTAATAGCCAGCAAGCCTAAAAAAAAAAAATCTCTTTTGCTTTGAGATAGAATCTTTAAATTTTAAAAATTGTATTTTATAGCACTTCATTGGAGAAGTAGTTATCTCAAACTTTTATTTTAGCATCTATTTAAGAATGTCTATAATTCAGTTAACCAAACTGGCATGTATTATTATATAATGTTCACATACACAAAAGGATTGTACACTAATTGATAATCCTATCACAAAATCAGAATTTCAGTGATCTTGAAACATTTCAAATTAATGAAAGTTTTATATAATATCTTATTGTGAGGAAAATGAAAAAATCTCAATGAAATTTGTAAGTTATGAAACTGAAAAGAGAAACAACTAAAAATCTCACATGTGATAATGTACCATATTTTAAAATAAGATAGTTGAGACTATGCTAATATTTTTTTCTACTGCTGTCAGTGTTTTTAAATTTTCTTGATATTGTTAGTTTTGTTTAAAAACAAAGGAGTGAATATCTGAACAAATTAAAAGATTCTGCAGTTTGAGTTTTGAAAAACCACAGTTTTTTTTTTCAGTAAGTGTGGTGATTTTACAAGCCTTATATTCCATGACTTGTGTGTTTTTAATCATCATATATTATATCTCCTATGTATGATCTTAAAAGATTTTACAAGGGCATAAATGAAACACCTACAACACAAACTGAAAAGACATAAACAAATAGCTTCAAAAATTCACATCGCTCAAGTTTGTCAATAGTTATTGTTGATCCTTCTCTATTTTCAAATGGTTGTGTTAGTCCACGTGTTACAATGGGAATATCAAATGTTTTTGTAATCGTAATCATACAAATGTTTTCCATGCTAGAAATAAATCAGGAAAGCGTGAGCTTCAAAAACTTAGACTTACTAGGTTGACGGGCTATGTTTGAAAACCTGGGAAGATTTGCTGAGGGTTTCATGTACTAACTTAAAATAAGACAGATTGTTATGGTAGCTCAAAATATAAAACAAATTTCAGGATTAAAGAATTGCTTCTGTTCATCACAGAGTAAGTTTATTTTGTTCTGCGAATTGTTGGTCTTTCTCAATCAGAAAAGTTAAATGAGACCAAAAGCATACAGGTAGATAGATATTCCTTGCTTTGATCATATAGATATATTTATTTGTAGACTGTTAGATCCGATTTATTGCTTTTCAACAGACTCTTCTTTTATAGAGTTCAAACAAGTTAATAACTCATTACGGGGATATTGTAAAGAAAAAATCCTTTAAAAAGCTTAAATGGTAAATAATTTTAAAGAGGTTATTTTTCCAAAGTATGCATTATAAATTTCTTGATATGGTTTGAATATTTATTTATTGATCATTTATCTTAATCATTTCATTTGGATTACTTTTTAATTTTTTAAATTTATAATTTTAATACCAATTGTGTTTTGTTCTTCTAAATGCTTATATAAGCATAATGTATACTTATATATTTACATAATGAAGGCAAACAATTTTAAATGACTTTATTTTCAAATTTTAATCCATTACCTTTCGTATCAGGGTGCCTTCATTAACTTTCAACTATACTAAATTACTTTCCAGTGTTAGAAACTTGTTCATGAATTAGAATGGATTCAAACACGCCACCTTATTCATTTTAAAACAGGAGGGCTATGGAGTAATAGTACTGAACCCCAATGAGAACTACATTGAAGTAGAAAAGCCGAAAACACGTGCACAGTCATCTTCTGACAGTTCAGATGAGCCGGCAGAAAAGCGGGAAAGAAGAGATCGAGCCTCAAAGGAGACAAAGAAACGGCGTGATTTCTATGAAAAGTATCGTAACCCACAAAGAGAAAAGGACATGACACAATTATATATCCGAGTAAGTGGGAGCATGGCTTTCCTTCACTGTCTCCTCTCCTTTCTTTGTGTTTTATTTTATATCAACTATCTTACTCTTTTAGAAGCTGTGGATTCTTTCATTTTATAGTCATTAATTTTCCATAGTTGTCTATTTGTACAAAAGGTTTTGTTTCATTTAAAATTCCAAAACACTTCATTTTTATTTCAGTGTGACATTTTATAGATGTCCTAATGCAAATGCCATTTTATTTTATGTTATTTGCTATTTCAAGAAACAGTCTCTTTAACTTTTAATATGTTACATGTAAATGGAGAAAAAACTTGTTAAGCCAGCTTCTCAGCACGGTGCTTCTTTAATGTTTGTTTTTTGTGAAAATATATATCACATTACAATTCTAAAACATTGCATAAACAGTCCTCATCCTAGAAGGTAACTTTTACCAGATAGTGCACATGAGTGATCGTCCATTGAAGTCATAAATGGAAAAAGGAATAATTAACATCTTAGTAAATATTTAAGCTAAAATCATTCAGAAGTGGCATAATGAAGGACCTCTTGATGTTTGCTCTTGTCTTACCAGTGAGCCTTTGCTCCTGTAACGTGAACAGCATGAAATTTTTACACCACTGCTGCCCAAGGATATCCAGTTCCTTGGTAGCACACCTAACTGTATTCACATTTTGACATGTTCTATGTAATGTCACAAATGCCTACAGTATTCAAGTCATATATTATGCATGATAAAGTTTAACTTTAAAGCACATCACAAATGCTGCCAAATGAGGTAAAGAAAGTAGTACATTGATAAAGTTATTTAAAATTGAGCAATTCAACATACTTAAACATAGACAAGTTAACATTTTGTAATTTTTGGTGGGGGGAAGACAGCAAATGAAATCAATTTCACTTACTACATAGCTCAGGTTGCCTTCCGATTTGTGGCTGTCATTGTACCTCAGCCTCCCAAGTATCACAGGTGTGATCTGTGACACATTGTAGGACAGTGGTAATATTTTTAGAAGATTCAACCTGACCAGTACTTACATTTGTTTTTAAAGATCACTAATAAATATATCATACCTTTGAGGGGAAATGTATGGCTTTCTAAGTCATTTTCTTTGTCATGCATCTAGCTTATGACAATAACTCTTGTTTTAGAAATTATACTTTGAGCATTCAAGTAGACCATCCATTGACAGAGTTGTAAAAGAAGCACTTAAATTCTTCAGACTTTGAAAACTACCATAAATACCTGGAGCACTTTATACAATATAGATAGAAGAGTTAGATAGACTATATGTCATTTTAAAAATCATCACTCTTCATTAATTATTTGAAAACGTTGTTAGACTTAGAATTTCTTAGGTCTACTGTACTTATACCTTTCTTATGAAAGGTATGTTTTCTCTTTAATCTAGCAGTTATTTAAGGTTTCCTACTTATTATCTAGGCTATTTAATACCATTTTGCAAGAGTTAATTTTTAGCTGTCCTGTGATTTCCAGTTTCAAAATACAAGTTTCATGATGTTTTGATGTATACAAATCATGGAGAGTATTTCCTAGTCTTTGTAAAATGAGAAAACAAAATGAGTGTGTTCAGGTTGTTTTTTTTTGTTTGTTTGTTTTGTTTTGTTTTGCTTACAATACGTATAGATAAAGCACATATTTTGTAAACCTGCCTGAAGATTTATTTCTTCCTTTTATTTTATTTTTATGTATGTATTTGATTATTTTTATTGATTATATGACAGTTTCATGGAATAAGTAAATATGTGTGATACATTGATCATATACAACCCATTACCCTTTCTTTTATCCCTCCCCTTCACTCTTAACTTCTTTTGAAGAAGGCCATCCTCTTACTTTCATTTAGGTTATTTTGTCTTGTATCACAAGCTGAGTTTATTTAAGGTTGCTTTGCTTGAGCGTGGTGTAGGGTTACTTAATGGATCATGGGTATCTTGCCAGTGGCTACACCACTGAAGAAAATAACTCTCCCTCCATCAGCTTCACTGCTGACAGCTCTTCTGTTAGGGATGTGGCCTTGTGTGTCCCTCTCATATCCATTGCCTTTATTTGTCACCATTGCTTAGATTTTTTTTTTCTATTTTGTTTGATGCATGCATCTTTCTTCTCTCTTTTTTTTTACATTTGCTTTAGTCATCTCTTTATCTCTTTTTTCCTTATATCAGAGTGAGTGGTTATGAGGATCTTCTTATGTTGCTTCTTTTTCCTTTTATCTGCATTTTTTATTACTTATTACCTTTCATATTTCCTTTTACCTTTCATATTCCAGCCATTTTAAGTTTATCTTTTTGTAGTTCACATTTTTTGTTGTCCCATTTGACCTGAGTGTGTATATAATAATTTCTGTTCATGAATATTTTTTAATAAAGTCTTTCTTTTAAAAATCTTCCAGAACTATACAGAAGAGCAGATATGTTGAAATCCTTCAAACATATTTTTAGATAGGAAGGTTTTCTTCTACAATGAGAGAGAGAAGTATGTGTCATTATTCTTAGATAAATTCCATCTACTCAGAAAAGTAGTGCTTCCTTCTATGCATCTTCCAATCCTGGCATTTTAAGACCAGAGCATGGTATATGAGGAAGATAAATGAACTTTTATTTCTATGCTTTCTAATCATTTACATTTTCAAACTCTCATATATTCTTTGCTAAAGATGAAATCATTTTACTCTCATTTCGTAGTTAAGGAAATTGATGCATAGGTGATTAGCTACAATCGTATAGCTAAGAAATAGTCAAACTTAAGTGTTGAAATCACTTAATTACTGCAGAGTTCTGTACCCATTCTTCTTTGTCACATTGCTCTACCAAAGGAAAACAAAGTGTCTATCAGAAACATGAAAATTAAGCCATGTTTTGTTAAAAGTATGGTATGACAACATATAAGAAGAATATTACAGGAATGATAATAGCTTTTGAGTAGTTATTATAATATGTAAATAATATATATACTTTCTAATAGAGTCACTGCCACTTACTCGGATTTGAAGATTTGGCTGTGAGTCATGCTCACATAATCTCCTTAGAACTCTGTGGAGCAAGCACTTGAGTGTTTGCCCCAGGCTGAATCCTCTATGCCTGGAAGGGACCCATAGTAGCTACTTTTGTATTCCAAGTTTTGTGATTAAAAGAGGTGTTACATTCAGAAATCAAACCCCAAACTATAATTGTTTTTAAAAGAATGAATCCTACATGTTTGAATATGTTCCTTGATTTTTTTTTTGTGAAGAAACATTGAAACTAAAACCAAGAAAACAAAGGGGGAAAAAACCTACATTGCCAATCTACTAAATCCACTGGTCAAGAATAGATTCCAAACAGTAATGTAATATCCTTAATATTTATCTGAAGATATGAACATAGAATATCGTTTTCCTCTATAGCTATGTCATCAGAGTGCTAAAATCATGGAGAAAAACGAAGTAGTTCATCCTGACCAAATGTCATTTGTGTTTTACATATTTGCTCTGTTCCTTTCTGCACATCTTCTTGTAATCCTCTGAAACTTCATATTTTTTATGTTTTATGCATTTTTGCATTATTTGTCCTTCTTAACAATGAACAGAGACATGTTTTATGACAGTGCATGTAGGAAGTGTAAGAAACTGGTTCTAAGAAGTCTTAGAAGTTAACCCTTGAGAGGAGACCAGCCAAGACAAACTCTTGGTCTAGAGGCAATTTAGAGAAAGAGAAGTCCTGAATTACAGAGATAATGATAACTTAGGTGTCATATTGGAGTGTGCAAGCTCAAGGATTAAGGAAGATCTGTTGAGGGAACTACCTAGATAGAAAGAATATGGCAAACTCTTGATATTGATCATCTAAATTGGGCTCCAACTATTTAGACAGCTCTTTCTTTAGGTGAAACTAAGAAGCGAACTATGCTAATGGAAAGTAAAGAAAGATTGGACTCAGCATGCAAAAGAAAACAAAAAGAAAAGCAGGTGTTTAAGTTGAAGATGAGGAGTGTTAAATAGCCATATAAAGAGAAGTCCAAAGGTAAAGGAGGCATGTACATGACGGGTATCTCGACAGAGCCCGGCACTGCACACTGAAGATAGTTAATGGCTTATGGATTGACTGCTTGTTGACATCCATCAAAAGACTCATGGCAGAATACACGAGATATTTGGTGGTGTCTAATTTTGTGACTGATTTTTAAAGTATTCATTTGCATTTTTTGAAGTTGTTCAGAAACAACCCACTGATAAAATTATAGCTATCTTTAAAAAAATAATGTTTTGGTTGTTCCAACTTGTTAGTAAGGACTGACAAATGTCATCTTGTCTTATGTACAGATGCTGCTGGAGTAATTTCAGTGTGGTATTTTAGCAACTAAGTTCAGTTGGTTTACATTATCTGCAATTGTTTAACATCTGTAGCCATCTTACTTTATAAGTGCAGGTTGAATATTCCTTGTCCAAAAATGCTTGATACTGGAACTATTCCAGATTTAACTTGTTGGTTTTTTTTTCTCCATCTTGGAGCATTTGTGTAGACTATGCCAATTGTTAATTACATAATTTTAAAAATTACAAAAGCTGAAGAGCTGTTAAGTCCAAATATTTTTAAACAGTGACCAGCTATATACTCAAGTATTTGAATTTTTCCTGTGGTGTCTAGTAAATAAACAGTTTCCTTTAAATTTATATAAATAATATCCACAGTCATAAAAAGGGCCTGAAACTTTAATATTAGTAAAAGATTTTTGCTTACTAAATCTGTGTAAGTAGATGTTACTGAATAGTGCATTAGTGGTACATTTGTGGTGTGTTAGGAGAAGAGCATGAAAGATCAAAGGAACCACTCTTTCATGTGGCAATGTTTTTTAACTGTGGAATAATGTACTTGCTAGCATATATTGCCGCTTATTAAGGGGATTGATTTGGTCTAGGCAATAAACATCATGTCAGACATGCCTGGCAGGAAAACCTGCTTAATATGTTTTATAATAAGATGGAATTTTTGTTCTTGAAAACATCTGCCATCTGAATTCAAGAGTGAAGACAGAAAATGTCATCAATTTAGTGGTAATCCTATAAATTTAGTTTCTATCTGAGAAACACATATCAAGACACACAAAAATTCCCAGTGTTAGTCACCACTGGTTATAGTACTTTGTAAAACGATGAAACAAAAACATTTTATTTTTATATAATGTGTTAATTAATTCATAATGAATTTTAATATTTCAACTGATAAAAATTTTAACAAGCATCTTGCCAGCAGATCATTTTTAAAGCATCTGTTTTTTTAATGTGTTGGGTTGAGAACTGAATCAAATGGCTAAATATGTACATATATTCCTTAAAAAACATATTTCCACCTCCTGACTACGGATGCACTACTTTTACCCTTTACTTTTACTACCAGGGCTGCTGTTCATACTAGATCTAGTTTTCCTTACAAACTGAGTACTACATTTTTAGACTTTAGCTTTCTTTAGCCCAGATTTTTTTTAAAAAAAAAATATGACTGGAAAAAGAAAAAAATGGCTTAACTGGTAGTTCCAATAATCAGTGTAAAATATATTATTGTAAATGTTTTGCACATATCCAATTTTTTGATATTGCTACATGACATTGACATCTACAGAGTTTATGCTCTAGAACAGCATAATTAAGTTACCAAAAGAAGTCCCATAATATATGTTATTTTGTGATTTTTTATTAAGTCATACTCATAGCTGTCCTGAAACACCTTGCTGGCTTCAGGTAGGATACAGCGTTTGAATTTTTCCCAAATTAACTTAAAACCCGTGATCACTGGAAGCAAATTATGATAATAACTATGTTTGTTTCTTGATTTCTGTGTCTAATACCTATCAATCCATACTATTGCAGATACACAGTGTAGAGATGAGATAAAAGTGCATATTCAACCTCTTCTACTTAATACAGTGTTACTGAATTTAACTTCCCTAAACCTGCGTAGTGTCTGAATAGTGGAATCATGGTAAAGAAAATATAGCATCGATTTGGTTTGGGGCTGTGAGATTATTGTCCTTAAACTGCATCCAATTCTGTGCTTGCCTTAATCTCAGGTTGAGAATCCAATGAGAAACAATCCACCTTATTTCTGTACTTTTTTGTAGCTTTCTGGGTGTTTTTTTTTTTTTTCCTTGCTTTTCTGGAATGTTTTTCCCTAACACTAACTAGTTCATTAATTCTTTAAATCAGTTGGTTACTAACAACTCCATTCTGACATTATTTACCCAGAATTAGCATCCATCTTCTCCCCCAAGTTAAAGACTTCAGTTACACAAGATTATCATTTCACACACTAGTCCCAAGTCTCAAGGTGACCACCCCTACTAATGACTCATTGAACATAAAATTGGGGTTTCCACAACCTCTTCTTTAAGTTCAGTAACTTGCTAAATAACTCACAGAATTCAAGAGAATATTTAATGTGTTTTTTTTTTCTTTCATGAGAACTCAGGAACAAGCAAATGAAAAGAGATATGCAGGGCAAGATGCAAGGGACAAAATATATGGAAAGGCTACACTGGGACTCAGTGTCCTTCTGGTTGTGCCACCCTCTAGCAGCACACTGCTTCACTGTGCCAATTAGCTTGGAAGCATCCCATGGCCTAGAGGTCAGTGGGGGTAGACTGGAGTTTCTAAATATTAATTGCTTGTTCTTTTTGATAACCAGACCTATCCCGAGGCTCTGCTATGTTGCCTTTTTAGCTTAATCTGTGAAGGGGGGAGGTGTTGGAATTTCCCTACTTGAAATTTATAGGGATTTACTACCTACAGAGATGTGGATTTAAAGCATATATTTTTGTACTATACCTCATCATTACTAAATTTGTCAATTATTCTTGGACCGAGTTTATGAATTAAACAGTAAAATTACATAGGAATAAGACACAAGGAAATCAATGCATCAGTGTCACCACTGGATAAAGTTCAACTCCAAGTCTGAGCTTATGAGTTTTGAGTGAACACTGAGCCATTTAGAGATAGGGTTAAATATTACGTAATAGGAAGAATCAGAACTTTGGAATCAAAGAAATTTACATGTAGTCTTAATTCTGTTGCTTACCAGTGAGACTTTAGGCAGGCATCTCCTCTTCCCTTTATTTTGGTTTCTTTATATAGGTGTTAAGTAAGGCAAATTCTTGGACAGGAAAGTTGCCAATAGTATACCGGTAATTCCACACAATAGATCCACCTTTCCCTTTCTTTCCTGCCCCGTACCCTCTTCCCCCACCTTTTTTTGGGGAACAGAGAAAGAGTTTTGTTGGAATAAAGTCTCTGCCTAGGTTCTTAATATTACATACTAACATATTCCATACTTAAACATTAAGTCATTGAAGAGTTTTTGTTTATATGGGCTGTAACTACCAGTTTTTCTGTGTTTTGGATAGGAAGTATCCCCTCAAAAAAAGGCTCACGTAGGGAACTTTATTTCTACCTGGTGATTCTACAAACTGTTGGTGGTAAGAGCTAGATGGAGGATGGAGGTAACCAGAGGGTTGATTCTTGAAATTTTCTTGTCCTGCCCTTCTGTGAGGTTAACAGCTCTTCTCCACTACAGACTTTATTATCATAATGTTTGACCCAAGCACATGGAATCAGGTGGCCGTAGTCTAAACCCTCTGAAATTGTGAATCCAAATTAAGCTTTTTCTCCCTTAAGTTGTTTTCCCAAATAATTTTGTTGCAGCACAAGGCTGCCGACTAATAAACATATTTGTTATTAAGGGAATAAGAATTGTGAATCTTAAATTTTTAGAATTACAAATTTTTAATAAGCATATTTGAAGACTATAATAAACCTACTAATGGCAGTATAAATAATATACTTCATGAGAAATAATTTGTATTTCCCAGAGCAAAAGACAATTCAAAATGAGCTATTTTAAAAATGCATTAATTATCTAGCTTAATGGAACACAACTAAATTCTTACATCTATTTCTATGTTCATTTCTTTTATGGTATGTTATCTTCATTGATGAATATAAAGATATTTAATTATAAAAGGAAGGACTGCTTTGATAGCTTTTTCAGATAACTGCCTCTGTTTTCCTTTGATGTTACAACACTCAATATGATGTAGCTTCTTAAAGATTAGTTGCTGCATGCAATCTAAGATACATTTCATACTCAGGAAAGTCTGTTGGTTTGTTTGTGATTTGAATGGACCTTTTGTCCACAAACAGTTATGTAACATCATGAATTTGTCATTTGGAAAATACCATTTCACTGTAAAAATGGTATTCCAGGGGGGAAAATGTCCTACTTTATTTTAACACTTTATTAATGTGCATGACTACTTTTCCCAGGGACACCCATTACAGCGTGGTTTGGCATACAGTGTTTCATGTGTACCTTCATTTCTTCAGGATATTACACACCTTTGTACTTATGAGTTAAGATTAATTGAGTCTGTGTTTCATTTTTTGCCCTATATATGGCAGCAAACAACATATAGACTGTTGTGGTTTGAGACCACTGTGCTTGTGCATGCTAAGCCACAGGCAGTTTTATTTACTATTTGATTTTAATCATTGATACAAATGTCAACACAATGAAAAAGACAATATCTTCATATATTAATAAAATACTATTTACCTTACAAACACTCTGAGTCTCTGATAGTTCCTGAGTTCCTTCACATTTTTGGAATCACTGGTCTATTTCTCTTTTCTGGAAACAATGGGGAAAAAAGCAACTCTTAAAACCATATTTTAGTTAATGTATTTCAGTTTCAGTACTCAATGTAGTTGAGCATTTCAATACTAGATCTATAACATAAGCCACAATGTAAATCAAATACTTGAGTAAGGTAGAGCTGACTCACTAGGATCTATCCAGTTTATTTCTGGACTCAGACTAGAAATAAAACTTTTCCACCTGCTCTCTTTCCCCACTTTTTATTAAAACTAATGTCAGTCCACACTGACCATATTAGTGGAATGTAAAGATTTTAGGGCTTACTTTTTTCACTGCTCTATTCCGAGTAGAATGCAGCCATGGAGAATTGCATGAGTGTTTTTCATTTTAGCAATTATATAGCTCTCGTTTTCTTCATTTCTCCTAAAATATGTGGCCTGTTGCTTCCTTAGAGGAATAGAATTCCAGTCCTGTTTCCAGGTAGTAGTGAATTTACGATTGTGTTCTACTGGCCCTTTGTAAATGCTGTCTTTCAGTTGTAAGTTTTCCTTGCCTTCAGTTATATTGATTCTGCAGAAGTAAAGGAATCCATGTTTGGTACATGCCAAGGAATACTTGTTTGAATACCTCCTGGCTGTAGCATTGCTACCTTAGGCAAATCTTTTTTTTTTTTTCCCATGTATATTTGTATGGAGTGCATGTATGTTTCTGCGTGGGTGGATGTATGTGTGTGTGAAGATATATGTACACAAGTACACTTGAGCATGTCTATCCGTGAAGGTCCCATCGCAATGTTGGGAATCATCCTCAATTGACTCTTCCTATTTATTGGGAAGCTCTATAAATAAACCCAGAGCTTGCCAGTAAGGTTAGTCTGGCTAGCCAACTTGATTTGGGATTCCTAGGCTTTGCCTTCCAGGACTAGAGTTACAGGTGAGCCACATCTTCCAGGCACTGTTGTGTGTTGAGCAGGGAATCCAAACTCAAGATCCTTTGCCTGGCAAGAATTTTAACCGCTAAGACCTTTTTCCAGTCCTGGACAAATATGTTAATCAATATTACTCACGTGTTCCCTTGATTTTTTTTTCTCTAAGTTCTCTAATGAGAACTGTCTAGAACACACTTTTATTTGGATGTCAACTACCTTAACCAGTTCCCTCCATCTTATTCACCTGTCCAAGGACTACTTCAGCCCCCCTTGTATGTGTTGGGCCTCCCCATTAACTAGATAATCCACCGCAAATTTGCTTGGTGCCTAACTCAATCACTAATTCTTTTTTTTTTTATTTCCACTCATACAAACTTAACAGGTACACCGGTCCCCCTCCCTCCAACCCCCTACCCCCCTGTGCCTCCTCCCCTCCCCTCCCCCTTCCTTCCCCGTCCCCCAGTGCCTCCCCCTTCCATCCCCAGAGCATCCTTTAATGTGCATGCCAAACTCTCCTCTGGGTCCTCCTCTCGCATGAGATGCAAGGACCCACCCTTGGGTTCCCAGAACCCTTTCCTGTATTCCCCTTAAGCATAGGAGCACTACTGTGGCTGTCAATCCCTTGCCTCCCAGGATCTTAGTGCCTTTAGCAAATGATAGACTTTGTGAGGTCAATAGTGTATTGGACATTGTGCAGGGCATGAAAAGTCCAAATATGATTGCTTCGGCCCTAACTTGTGTGGAGTATCTTGCATATCATTGTTCCTCCCATCCTTGTGCTCTTACAATCTTACCGCCCTCTCTTCCACATATTTCCCTGAGCTTCAGGATGGGGAGAGATTAGGCTGGCCTAGTTC
This sequence comes from Typhlomys cinereus, assembly GCA_023101885.1. Taxonomy (NCBI): domain Eukaryota; kingdom Metazoa; phylum Chordata; class Mammalia; order Rodentia; family Platacanthomyidae; genus Typhlomys; species Typhlomys cinereus. Next base: position 460,644 of record JALPQD010000067.1, on the reverse strand, counting down.
CAGGTGGTTGATATAGAGTCTTTGATGTTATGGATTATGGTTTGTTGATTTTTTTTTCAGTTTTGCTACTCCTGCAATGCCCTTGGCTCCACCCTGATGGGTATTGGATGTCACCACCTAATTCCATCCATATCCTGGCAAATTGCATTAATTCATCATTTGTGATGGCTGAGTATTATTCCATTGTATAAATGTACCACATTTTCCTTATTCACTCATCAACTGTTGGACATTTGGGTTGATTCCATGACTTTGCTATTGTAAACAGTGCTGCTATGAACATGGTTGTGTGCTTGTGCTATCCAGGTGAATTTTTGCTGTATGGGGGTTTATTCCCAAAAGTGGAATAGCTGGATCATATGGCATTTCAATCTTTAACTTCTTTAAGAATCGCCAGATGGCTCGCCAGAGTGGTTGTATGAGCCTGCATTTCCACCAGCAATGTAGGAGAGTTCCCCTCTCTCCACATCCTCTCCAGCATTTGGTGTTGTTTGTATTGTGGATTTTTGCCATCCTGACCGGGGTGAGATGATATCTCAAGAAAGTTTTGATTCACATTTCCCTGATGGCTAAGAATGTGGAACATTTTTTAAGGTATTTGTTAGACATTTTAATTTCATCCTTGGTAAAGCTTCTTTTAAGTTCTAAGGCCCAATTTTTAATTGGGCCATTTGTTTCTTTGGTGTTTAGTTTTCTATATTCTTTGTGCACTCTGGATAATAGAGCTCTGTCAGATATATGGTTAGTGAAGATTTTCTCCCATTCTGTGGGTTGCCTTTGAGCTCGTGTTATAATCTCTTTATCTGAACAGAAGCTCTTTAATTTCACAAGATCCCAACTGTTGAGAGTTGGTAGCAGTGACTGTGCCATTGGATGTCTGTTTAGGAACTGTTGGCCTAGCCCAATCAGCTCGAGGGAGTTCCCTATCCTTTCAACTATGGTTTTTATAGTCTCTGGCCTGATATCAAGGTCCTTGATCCATTTGGAATTAAGTCTTGTACATGGTGACAAGTACGGGTCCAGTTTTAATCTTCTGCATATGGAGATCCAGTTTTGCCAGCACCATTTGTTGAAGATGCTATTCTTTTTCCATTGGATTTTCTGGGCCCCTTTGTCAAAGACCAAATGGCTGTAACTTTGTGGGCTTACATCTGGGTCTTCAACCTTTATCCATTGATCTGTGTGTCTATTTTGGAGCCAATACCAGGCTGTTTTTATAACTATGGATTTGTAGTACAGACTAAGGTTTGGTATGGTGATACCTCCAGCAGTGTGTTTGTTACTCAGGATTGTCTTTGCTATCCTGGGTCTTTTGTGCCTCCATACGAATTTTGAGATTGTTTGGTCAACTTCTTTAAAGAATTGCTTTGGGATTTTAATTGGTATAGCATTGAATTTGTATATTGCCTTTGGTAGGATGGTCATTTTTATGATGTTGATTCTGCCAATCCAGGAACATGGGAGGTCTTTCCACCTTCTGGTGTCTTCTGCAATTTCTTTCTTTAGGGTTTTAAAGTTTTCATTGTAAAGGTCTTTTATCTCCTTGGTTAGGTTTATACCAAGGTGTTTCATTTTTTTAGGGCCATAGTAAATGGGATTGTTTCTCTCAGGGCTTTTTCACTTCTTTTATTCTGGGCATATAGAAAAGCCACTGATTTTTGTTCATTTATTTTGTATCCTGCCACCCTGCTGAACTTCTGTATTAGTTCCAGGAGCTTCCTGGTGGAGTTTTTGGGATCACTCAGGTATGGTATCATGTCATCTGCAAATAGAGATAACCTGACTTCTTCCTTGCCGATTTGAATCCCTTTTATGTCCCTTTCTTGTCTTATGGCTTCAGCTAAGACTTCAAGTACAGTATTGAAAAGAAGTGGTGACAGTGGACAACCTTGTCTAGTTCCTGATCGAAGCAGGATGCTTCAAGTTTTTCCCCATTGAGTATAATCCTTGCTATTGGCTTATTGTATACAGCTTTTATTATATTGATAAAGGTTCCTTCCATTCCAACGTTCTCTAGGGTTTTGATCATAAAGGGCTGTTGGATTTTGTCAAAAGCTTTTTCTGCATCTATACAGAGTATCATGTGGTCTTGAACTTTGGACTGGTTTATATGGTGAATTACATTTATTGATTTGCGTATGTTGATCCAACCTTGTGTGCCTGGGATAAAGCCTACTTGATTCCCGTGGATGATTTTTTTGATATGTTTTTGAATCCATCAATCACTAATTCTTTATAAATGTGCCCAGAGCTCTAACCCTCAACCATCAAGTTGTCATCTGTATTTAGTTATGACGATAGATAAATGCATCTTTCTTGGTTGGTAAGGCAGTGGCAGCCTTAAAAGCCAAATTCAAAACAATGTAAGTCAAAGATTATTACTGAGTTTTGCTATGAGCATATGGATTAGAACATTTGCCTTTCCTGAGGAGGGAAAGATCTCTTTTTGTTACTTTCTCCAAGTTTCAAACTTTCTCTTCAGTGTGTAGCTTACACAGTAACAATTCAATGCTTTCTTGTTAGAAGTGGGAGAACACCTCCTCTGCGTGGCATATGAGTTCATTGAAAATGACTTTATTTACTACACATGATTTTAAAATCTCATTCTGATTTCTGTCTCTCTCTGGAGTTTATTTGTTCTCAGCCAATCTATAGGGTTCTGTATAGTCTTCCACCCCTTGATGTTTCCCCATACCCAGAACACCAGATATCCTGTGGTATCCTAGTAAAAATAAGCATTTCTGACTGGCCTTCATGTATAACACTGCAGAGTAACATGTTCACTGTCTGACTTGAATTGTACATGTGCACTGTATATGTGATACATTTTTTTACAATTATATATATTTGTTTGTAGTATAAAATTGCAGCTTAATCTTGTACTTGCATAGTATTATTTTTCTCAGTGTTGTTTTCATCGATTTCATAGTAAAAGGAAATTATTGCTTTGGGTTTTTATTTCTTTTTGGAAAATCAGTGGCTCATTTATGCTATCTTTAAAAATTGATAAAAAGTTAGCCTTAAAGGTCTTCTGTCAAGACATTCACTAATTGTCCTAAAATTAATTCTTATGACTAAATGTATTTTCCTAAAAACTTTAATATAGTTTATGAATGTATGGTAATTGGTATTTCTCTGTGCAGTTTCAGAAAAATCCCTTCTTTTGCAGAAGGTGATATGGATAATTAGTGGAAGATTCAACCATTCAGGTTACCATTATATGTAATTCTAAGAAAATTTGATGTTTTTGAATGTCATTATTTTTCCTTAGGAAAAATCTTTCTTTTTTTATTTATGTTTTTTTTTTCCCACATTTTTTTTTTTTAGCTAATCAATACAGGCTCAATAGGTCCCCTGTCCTCTCCTCCCCCTTTCCCTCTGCCATCATTCCCATTGCACTGTTCACCCTTCCCTTTTTCCTTTCACTTTCTTCCTTCGTCCCCTCTCCTGGTGCCTCCCCCTTTCTCCCTCCCATCCCTTTGTGTGGGCACTGAACCTCTAAGTCCTCCACCGTAGTGAGGGTTCAGGACTCAGTGGCATAGCCCAGAGACTCTTCTTGGGCTCCCCTAGCATGGAACCCTATTATGACTGTTAAATCTTTTGCCTCTAAGGATCCTAGTGCACAAAGACTTTTCCCCTATGATCCATGCTAGACTTTGGGGGAGATCATTGACATGTCAGCTATTGTACAGTTTGGGCAAAGTCCAATCCTGGCTGCTGCAACCCTGACTTGCATATCATTGGTCCTCCCCATCTGTAGGCTCTTGCAATCTTGTTGCCCCTCTTCCACAAGGTTCCCTGAGCTTTAGAGTGGGGAGAGATTTGGCTGGTCTGGTTCCAGGTTACTACTGTAGGGTCTTTGGTATTCTGAATTATGGTTCGTTGTTTTCAGTTTTGCTGTTCCTGCACTGCCCTTGGCTGCATCCTGATTGGTATGGAAGGTCATCTCCTAAGCAAAGATAAGAGACTTTGTTTAAACAAAGATCTTGATGTCAGAAGAGATTCAAAGGTAGATGGAAGAACAGGAGCAGGACACTGAGGGGGGTGTCAGTGTCCCATTGCCAGATGGTTATTGTCTCCCTATACCCTCCCTGATTGGTGATAAAACCTCTTCAGTCGCAAGTGACCTAGAAGGGAAGTGAGAGTGAGCTGCACCAGATTTCCCACTACTCACGTGCAATACATGACCATGGCTTATTTTATCTACTGAAGCGTGATCCCCCCTTCCCGCCTGTTTATAATCCTTTGTGATTACAGTGGAAATTACAGAGATTTAACCTTTGAATATTTCATTAAGTGGGTTTGGAATTAGGATCCACTTATTAAGGAGTACATATGGCATCTAACTTTCTGTGTCTAGGATACTTCACTCAGTCTAGTTTTTTTCTAATTCCATTCGTTTCTTGGCAAATTTCATTAATTCATCTTTTTTGATGGTTGAGTACTATTCCATTGTATAAATGTCCTTTCAGTAAATACTGCTGGAATGGTTGTGCTCGTGTTACTAAATGCCCAACAGTTGACGAATGGATAATGAAAAATCTTTAAAATAATATTATGCTACAGATTCTTGTCTGTCATAGCAGTAATAATGTCGATGATTTCCATGACTATGTTATAGGTTAATTAAAAAGAGCCATCATTTTGAAAGTTTTACACTATAATTATGATTTTTACATTGATAAATAAATTTATAAAAATAAATTTTTATTCAGCAAGATTGAGAAGTGGAACTAGTAGTTTTGTGAAGTTTCTTTTCTATCAAAGGTAGACTATGCAGTCCATTCAATCCACATTGTTTTACTCTTTTATATAAAAGGTATATTTTCGAAGAACATTATTTATAGGGAAACTCTACAGGATCAAAAAATGTCTAACACTTAGTAGGTATTTTTTAGACATTCTAAATCCATTTACTTCATTTGTAAATGTACATTAGGAATCTGAGATGAAATGAAGTTACATAATGTTGTCAAGAGTACATTGCTTAAAAGTTAGAATATTCTTCTTCATGTGCTTAATCAAAAGGTCTAAGGGAATGAATAAAAATATGAAAATCTTGGCATATCATATAAATTGTGACATTGCTATTGTTCATCAACTCATCAATTCCTAGTTTTTTAGGTGATTTCAAATGAGAGTGAAAAGTTCCTCAGAAATTTTTGTACAAACTGTACAATAATATTGCCATCAGAAAAAAGTGACCGTGTGTGTGGGGGGGGGAGACAGCAGAGACAGAGACAGAATATTCACATCTGTCTATCTCAGTTGAGGAATGTTTGGATTGCAATTTTTTATATTGAACCTAAAATCCTTCATCATGTTTTTATAATGCCTATGTATTTGAAATACATCTTAAAACTTAGTGGGATAGCATAGATTATTTGACAACCTTTGTTTCCCCTTGACAATACATCAAACAGTACTGCTTTTTTAGGTTGAGTGCATCTTAGATGGGTGAAATATTGAAGAAGATAGGGCTGCCTAGCTGTCTGGCTGACAAAACATGGTTCTAACCCAATTCTTCAGTGTCTATCCTCCCTATCCCTGTGTCTTAGCCTCAGTTGGGAACAATATTAGAAGGGCATTCTTTTTCCTTCTCTTTGCCCCATATGTGACTCCAAAATTGTATAATAGCACATGACTATTGTTTATCAGGCAACGACCTAACCCTTCTCTGTTTACTTATTTCAATATCATTGTAGTCACTTGTATTCTTTAAACTGCCAAAGCAGTTCAAGAGCAGTTTTGAAGTCTTTTTACTATTGAATATCATTATTAAAAAGAGCTCTTAAAATGGTTTGTCTAGCTGAATCGCAGACATAATGATTCCATGATTAGTTTAAATGGAAATGTTAGCTTTCAATGCCCAGTTTGCCTATTACTTTTCAGTTTTTTCTTTTAGCTTTCATGTAACAGAATAACTTTTTAGTAACATAAATATATAGCCTTGAATTATATCCTAGTAGTCTGCTTACATTAGCTTTGTTCAGTGTTCCAAGTGCTAGATATTGACATGAAAAGAAGAGAGGAGAATAAGAGAATTTCTACTCAACATGCATGAAATTAGTCAGAAAACCTAATAGGATATGAAATGTATCTACAAATCAAAGCAATGAGTCCTGCTCGGTGTTACATATTACAGTGGCTCTCCAGACATTCAATTCAGCTGAATTGTTAATTCATAATGACTGACATACCAACATGCCCTGATATACTATGGAGGAACTCAAGAGAGATAAGAACATACACCTGAAACCTTGGGGTCTAAAGTTGAATGAGTGAAGGGAAATGCCCGTATCAGTGGGGTGGCCTGAAGAGGGGAAATTTATTATGCCCCAGAGGCCTAAACCCCACAAGAAGAGACAAGCCAGAGGGAACCCTGGGATCCATAGAAGCAACCAAGCAGGAGGGTGGAAGGGAGTAGGATGGATTGATGAATGGGAGGGAGGAGATGGAGGGAAGCAGGCATAAGTACTAAATATGCTTGTAAAATTAGAAAAATAATTTAAAAAATTATTTAGTGGAAAAAAAGGTACCATGTTAGTGCTTTGAAAGACATAAAGGTGGAAAAGCTACAGTGTATTGAGGAGACTGAGATGTTCATATGTTAAGTATGATAACAAGCCAATTGTGGTATTTTGATTTAGATTATATATTGCTTTATGACAAAAAATTGTATTTTCATGGAGATCAAAAAGTCCTTTCCCAACGATTAATATGTTATTATCGGTGTTGCAGTCAGCCTGCATGGTTGCTGATAAATGACATCAAATGGCATAATGGAACAAGGGGTTTATTTTTTCTTATGATTACTGGTTACAGTTCTTAGTCCATCTTGATTGGAGAATAACACCAACCTCAGGGCTGAGGGAACTGGCCACACCATCTCTACATGACAGCTGAGAGAGGGACGATCCTTACTTGCGAGACCAGCATGTCTGGCCAAGTATACAGAAGGATGCCAACTCTGTTAACCAGATGTCTGTATTTTTTTCCAAGGCCTAATCCCACCCACCATGGACTGGGCCTTCCCCATCAGCCAGACAATCTCCTGCACATTTTCTCTGGGCCCAACTCAACCACTAATTCTCTACAAATGTGCTCAGAGCTCAAACCCTCAACTGTGCCTAAATATGACAATCAGTAACAGTCAGGTATTTAGTAATATAGACCGTATTGAAGTGTAAAGTTTGAAAATTGTTACACATTTTCTTTCCTAAATACAACTCGTGGCAGTGATAAAATTGTTTTTCAATTCTTTTATATAATGTTATATAACATGATTTTTTGTTAAGGATTATAAACTGTTTCAAAATTTGGCACCTAAAAGGAATAATTTGGTCAATGTTTTTGACACATTCTGAAACTGTAATACTTCAATTTTCAGTAATGTAGTGGAATTTATTCATGATGCTTAAATTCTTTGCCCATAGTTTTAGCTCCAGTTGAAGGTAATCACATATATAAAGAATAGTTTAAAACTACTAGAACCATTTAATGTCCCTTAGTTGATACTTTTTTCATTCTTTTATTTCATCTATTCCATCATTTCGTCTCATCCATCACTTGTTCTGTGCTGTATTCAATTTATAATCTGTATTACGTGCTAGAAATAATGTAATTCTGTAATAATTGCATGCAGTCTTAATTAAGCATTATAAATCATACAATATTTTACTTACATTTTATCATTTAGGAAATATAATATGAAGCTCTACATAGTTTTCATAAAAGCCATTTTTTATTTGGGTTTTTCCCATTTTCTTAATTGCTAATGATACTGTTTTTAGTTCCTTTTGTGTATACATAGGTATTTTTGGTAAAGGATATATAACTGAGCAGCTGTCTTCAGAAAGGGTTGAAATAATGAACACTAATCCCATTGGGAGCCTGGTAAGGTCCTGATCTGTTTCATTGACTGCTAAATGTTGGAATCTCATGTAATACAGTGTGAATAGAATATGTTCTCCTATGTAAAGATGCTTGTCCACATATATCTAAGTTTTCTAGTGGTTAATCTTCAAAGTCAACTTTACTGGATTTAGAATCATCATGAAAACAGTCCCCTGAGCGTACTTGTGAGGGTATATCCACAAAGATTTAAGTTAGAAGGGGTGACCCTCCCTAAAGGTGGGCATCACACTTCTGTAGGTGAGGGCCTTGGATTGCATAAGGAGTAAATGAACTGAGCTCTAGTATCCATCTTTCTTTGTGATGTGGCTCGGTGTCACACGTGCCTGCTGCCATGCCTTCCTACTATGATGAACTAACCTATCTTCAAAACCATGAGTAAAAATAACACTTCCTTTTTGGTTTTGGCAGGAATTCTGTCACTTCACTGAGAAAACTAACTAATACAGGTGTATCAATGATTACTAAACATAAATTATAGTTCTAATATGTTGTAATTCCAAGTACTCTTTTACCTCTAAATAAAATATACATAATGAAAAAAGCATACATGCCTCTTTCTAAATAAGAAAACTTGGTAGTGATATTGTGAATCTGTTGATATAGGTACTATCCCCAATTCAGTACATGAAAAATATTAAATAGACTTAATCGTGTCTAGAATTTTATTGGGAATCTGAATAGAGTTAGAAGAAACTGAAGTTAAGTATGCTACCGAATATAGCATCAATACTAAACAGTGACCTCAAATATATTAGTATAACTAACATTCTGAGCCCCAAGCAACCTTTATTATCTAATCATCCATGATATTTTTATGGTTAAACTGCTTGCTTGCTAACTAAAAGGTATTTCAGAGTAAGTTTCAAATATTCTTTTAACCATTGAGTTCAACTACTGTCTGTGAAGTATTTATTGAGCACTACTGAGTTGGCCACTTGGACTATGAAGATCAAATAGCACATATGGACACAGTGAAAGGAAACACTTGATTCTAGTTAGTTAGCTTTTGGGTCAGCAGCTCAGGTGGGCTGTAATCCATTTTTTGGGTAAGGGTGGTGAGGACTGGAAGATGCAGAAGTTTTAGGCACGTTAGCACTGGTACAAGAGGGACAGCGATGAGGAAAGGATGGATGGTAACTTGAGGCTTCTTATCTGCTAAATAACTCTGATCTTTTCCTCAATATGTACCGTGGATAAGAAGAACTAAAAGTCAGTGTTCCAGACATACTCGTACTCGTTTAATGTTCCATTCACACATTTAGATCTAAGGTCCATTTTTACAACTAAAACAGTTACCTGTTGTTGCGTGCGTGCGTGTGTGTGTGTGTAAAAATTAGTTTAAGAATATGTACTCTAAAGTTCACAAGATCTGCTAATTTTGTTATGGAAATGACTGAAAACCTCCGATATCAGTGGCCTTATCTGTGAAAAGGAGGTAATAGTGGCCACTGCCTGGGGTGTCATAAAGACTGAGTGCGTCCATGCTCACTGCTTTAGCAAGTACTGAGCAAGCATCTAAAAATGTTGGTGCTTTTATGGGATTTTCATGAGTCGGTCTGGAATTCTTTCACATCTCATGTTTTCCATCCCTTGTTCTTCTTCTTCTTTTTTTTTTTTTTTTTTTTGGTTCATGCTAATAAGAGTTTTTATTAAGAGCTTTGGTGATCAAGGTTTTGTGTTTTTTTTTTTTCAATTTTTTTTTCTGCTCATACAAGTGTAATAGATACCACTGTCCCCTCCCTCCCTCCACCCCTCCCTGGATTTCCCTCCTCCCTCCTCCCTTTTCTCCTTCCTTTCCCCCCTCCCTCCCTTTCTCCCAGTGCTCCCTCCCCCCATCCCTGAAGCATCCTTTAATGTGTATATCAAATTTTCCTCTGGGTTCTCCTCTCTGATGAGGTGTAAGGACTCAGTGGCATTTCCTAGAACTCTTTCTTGTGTTCCCCTTAAGTATAGGAACACTATTGTGACTGTTAATCCCTTGCCTCCAAGGATCTTAGTGCCTTTAGCAAATGATAGACTTTGTGAGGTCAATAGTGTGTTGGACATTGTGCAGGGCATGCAAAGTCCAAATATGATTGCTTCGGCCCTAACTTGTGCGGAGTATCTTGCATATCATTGCTCCTCCCATCCTTGTGCTCTTACAATCTTACCACCCCCTCTTCCGCAAATATCCCTGAGCTTCAGGATGGGGAGAGATTAGGCAGATCTGATTCCAGGTGGTTGATATAGAGTCTCTGATGTTCTGAATTATGGTTTGTTGATTTTTTTTACAGTTTTGCTGCTCCTGCAATGCCCTTGGCTCCATCCTGATGGGTATTTGATGTCACCCCCTGTCCAGAGATAAAAAGCTGTTAAAATAGTCTTAGTATAAGGATAGATTCAAAGGTAGATGGAATAAGAGTAGGAGACTGCGGTGAAGGGTGGGTCAGTCTCCCATTGCAAAATGGTTACCTTCTATCTGCCAGACTATATGCCCTCCCTTTCTGGGAAGATCATATCCCATCAGTTGCAAGTGACCAGGAAGGAAAGTCTGTGAGCTTACCCAGATGTCTCATTTTACTTGCAGTCCTTGATGGTGGCCTATTATCTCTGCTGTAGCATGATCCCTCTCTCCTTGTTTCTGGAGGGGCCCGCCTTCCCCTTCTCTCCTGTTTATAATCTTTGCAATTACTGTAGGTATTACAGAGATTTATCTTTGAGTGTGTCTCTACATGGGTTTGGTACTAGGATTCACCTATTAGGGAGTACATACGGCGCTTAATTTTCTGTGTCTGGGATACTTCACTCAATATAATTGTTTCTAATTCCATCCATTTCCCAACAAATTGCATTAATTCATCATTTTTGATGGCTGAGTAGTATTCCATTGTATAAATGTACCACATTTTCCTTATCCACTCGTCAACTGTTGGACATTTGGGTTGATTCCATGACTTTGCTATTGTAAACAGTGCTGCTATGAACATGGCTGTGCTTGTGCTATCAAGGTGAATTTTTGCTGTATGGGGGTTTATTCCCAAAAGTGGAATAGCTGGGTCATATGGCATTTCAATATTTAATTTCTTTAAGAATTGCCAGACGGCTCGACAGAGTGGTTGTATGAGCCTGCATTTCCACCAGCAATGTAGGAGAGTTCCCCTCTCTCCACATCCTCTCCATCATTTGGTGGTGTTTGTATTGTGGATTTTTGCCATCCTGACCGGGGGGGGGGGGGGGGGGGGGAGATGATATCTCAGGAAAGTTTTGATTTACATTTCCCTGATGGCTAAGAACGTGGAACATTTTTTAAGATATTTGTTAGACATTTTAATTTCATGCGTGGTAAAGTTTCTTTTAAGTTCTAAGGCCCATTTTTTTAATAATATTTTTTATTGGGCTGGAGAGGTAGCTCAGGGGTTAAGCCTCTGCCTTGCAGGCGGAAGGTCCCGAGTTCTGATCCTAGGCCCACGAATAGACGCCGGGCGGAAGCGGGGGCAGCCTGCGTTTCTGGTCCTGGTAGGGCGGAGCCTGTGAAGCCTGTGAATCCCGGGGCAAAGTAAACAAGGAGGTAGAAGCGTCCATGGTGGTTCCCGAATTCGTCCGTGGTTCTGCACACACACACACACACACACACACACACACACACACACACACACGCATACATACACATGCATACACACACAATTGAATAAATAAAAAATATTAAAAAATAATATTTTTATTATTTCCGCTCATACAAACTTAGTAGGTACACTGGTTCCCTCCCTCCCTCCTTCTCCCCCCGACCCCCTTGCTCTCCCTCCCCTCACCCCTTCCTCCCCATCCCCCAGTGACTCACCCCCCCAATCCCCGGAGAGTCCTTAAATGTGCATGCCAGTCTCTCCTATGGGCCCTCCTCTCCGATGACGTACAAGGACCCAGTGGCATTTCCCTGAATCCTTTCCTGTGTTCCCCTTAAGCATAGGAACACTACTGTGGTTGTCAATCCCTTGCCTCCAAGGATCTTTGTGCTTTTAGCAAATGCTAGACTTTGTGGGGTAAATAGTGTGTTGGACATTGCGCGGGGCATGCAAAGTCCAATTATGATTGCTTCGGCCCTAACTTGTGTGGAGTATCTTGCATATCATTGCTCCTCCCATCCTTGTGCTCTTACAATCTTACCGCCCCCTCTTCCGCAAATGTCCCTGAGCTTCAGGATGAGGAGAGATTAGTCTGGCCTAGTTCTAGGTGGTTGATATAGAGTCTCTGAAGTTCTGGATTGTGGTTTGTTTATTTTCTTTTCTAAGGCCCATTTTTTAATTGGGACAATTGTTTCTTTGGTGTTTAGTTTTCTTTTTTTTTAATTTTTTTTTTTTATTTATTTGTGCATGGAACCACCATGGACGCCTCCACCTCCTTCTGCCCCGGGATTCACAGGCTCCGCCCTACCAGGGCCAGAAGCGCAGGCCGCCCCCGCTTCCTCCTGAAGTCTATACATGGGATCTGGGATCCAAACCCAGGACCTTCTGCCTGCAAGGCAGAGGCTTAACCCCTGAGCCACCTCTCCAGCCCCTGGTGTTTAGTTTTCTAAGTTCTTTGTGCACTCTGAATAATAGAGCTCTATCAGATATATGGTTAGTGAAGATTTTCTCCCATTCTGTGGGTTGCCTTTGTGCTCGTGTTACAATCTCTTTATCTGAACAGAAGCTCTTTAATTTCATAAGATCCTATCTGTTGAGTGTTTGTTGTATTGACTGCGCTATTGGATTTCCAATTAGGAACTGTTGGCCTAGTCCAATCAGCTCCAGGGAGTTCCCTACCCTTTCAACTAAGGTTTTTATAATCTCTGGCCTTACATTGAGGTCCTCAATCCATTTGGAAGTAAGTCTTGTACATGGTGACAAGTATGGGTCCAGTTTTAATCTTCTGCATATGGAGATCCAGTTTTGCCAGCACCATTTGTTGAAGATGCTATTCTTTTTCCATTGGATTTTCTGGGCCCCTTTGTCAAAGATCAAATGGCTGTAGTTGTGTGGGCTTATATCTGGGTCTTCAACCCTTATCCATTGATCTGTGTGTCTATTTTGGAGCCAATACCAGGCTGTTTTTATAACTATGGATTTGCAGTACAGACTAAGGTTTGGTATGGTGATACCTCCAGCAGTGTTTTTGTTACTTAGGATTGCTTTTGCTATCATGGGTCTTTTGTGCCTCCATATGAACATTGAGATTGTTTGGTCAACTTCTTTAAAGAATTGCTTTGGGATTTTAATTGGTATAGCATTGAATCTGTATATTGCCTTTAGTAGGATGATCATTTTTATGATACTGATTCTCCAATCCAGGAACATAGCAGGGCTTTCCACCTTCTAGGGTCTTCTGTAATTTCTTTCTTTACATCTCTTGTTCTTTTGAATTGCTCCCCTCACCTACTGTTTCATCCATGAATTTCTTGTCAGTTTTAAAGTAGGTAAAGAATGTACATCAGAGAGAAAGATTGTGCATAAAAAGAGTTTATCTTCTGGATGAAAATTTATGCAGTATTCACTCTTGAACTTACTACCTGACCATTTACTATATTCACCAAAGTGTTATTTTCCTCAATTATAGGTATTTTTATTTTCAATTCAAATACAGGTTTCTAAAGAAAATGATTTGACAAAAAATTATTATCAGAAGCTGATTTTATACAGCCTTAAGATTTCAACAGACTGAATTAATCAACTAGACAATTATATATCATGTGTTTATATATATATATTCTATTCAAGATTTCAATTTTAAATTATTTAATATTTACAATTTAGAAATAAAATGATAAGTGAACATGGGCAACCGAAAAGGAAAAGCATTCTTACTGGTATTAAAGTATTTCTGGTGTTTAACCTTGGGTAATGTGATAGAGATACCACAGTCTCATTGGGATGAACCCACTAGAGAAATTTTTTGTAGTCTAGATTTTTGTGTTAAGTGTAATTTTGTTTTAAATTTTATTTCTTTGTTCCATATTCCTTTGTCTCATAAAGTTGGCTTTTTAAAATTTCTACAGATTCTTTTTCAGCTATTTTTTCCTATCTTATCCCAAGACCCTCAAGGTCTGGCTTGTGCTTTTTAACCTAAGATGTGCTCCCAATTTTCCAGTTAGGTCAACCACAAAAATTAAGATATGATAGAAGGTCAGTGGAAGAAATTCATATCAAAACAATACTCACCATGTCATTATGACAGTCCAGTGTAACAAATGTGCTTCTGTTTTAACTTAGGACAATTAATTTGCTAAAAGTAATTTAATCTGACAGAGGCAGGCTGTTGAAAGACTCCTGGAGATGTCATAAAAGCGACCTTTCTGCCCACATGCTGCCAAGAGCCATTTTTAACAAGGAGCTATGGAAACAGTGCAACTTCTTTTGTACTTTGTTAATTAGTTATTGATTTGAAACAATGCACTTCCAGATACTGTTAGGTGAGTTGAATGCCAGCAAGGTCACTATGTGGCAGTCTACTTGTGAGTCTCTACAGCACTTGGTAATTTTTGAAGCCTTTTTTCCTCTTATCCTAAAGTTGAGACTACATGGTTTTCCTGATTTATGCTTTTCATTTAATGTAGTATATTTATTAATAATTTTATGTATAGTTCCATTTGTTATGAGAGATGACTTCCAGTCTTCAATATTCTTAAGCTCATTACACAGAGAAGTAGAGGTTCTTCAGTTTATCAGGTGCCCAAGTCTATCTTTTAAGTTGGATATTAACTTTAATCTCAGTAATTTCATGTGCCAATACAAGTTAAATAATTATGCTTGCAGTATTTTAGAAAATTTGTGAAGTCGTTTAAATTACACTTCTCAGCAAAGCTTTCAAGTGCAAGTTAAACTGTGGATCCTTGTGTTGTTGACTTGTAAAAACTCTGTGGAAGAAAACAAGATGGCAGGGAGAAATCGCTAGAAAGGGCTTGAAAAGAAGACTTTCTGGAATCATACCAATTGACTGTTGGCCTCGAGCAAGTTACTCAGCTTCTCTGTGTCTCATTCATACTGTGAGAAAGTAATAATATCTGCCTTGCTGTATTATTGTTAAATTTCAAAGAATTGACCCATGTAAATACTTGATCAGAAGGCATCAAATAGTAGCTAACTGTTACAGTTACTAATAATAGTATATAGGCCCTGACCTTAATTTTGTATTCAGAATTTTGTATGTTAAATTATGCAATATTTTCAGTGGGTCAAGATGAAATGAATATAATTATTTTTCTTATTTTTTTCTCACATTTTCTTATTAACATGATATTTATGGAAAATCTTTTAAAAACATGATAAAGTTGTGCTCTGTTTGCATTTTATAATGGACAGTAGAGAAAACATTTCATATGCCCTTGTTCTAAAATTAAAACTGCTAATGAAATATACCAATTTATTATTTTATTAAAATGTGTTAAATTTTTCAGTTTATTTAGATGGTGAGAAATCTGGGTTCACAGGAGGTAAAATCTTTTTCTCAGAATAGAATGTTCTAAAATGTCTTTTCATTAAAACTTTTACAAAGAATTGAGATGACTCCTAAGTTTTAAAGTTATCTCAGTAAAACAATTCTTCCCAAATATACAAACTCTAAAAATCTGAGCTTACAAGCACTGTTTTTTTCCTTTATAAAGTAATTGTTAATATCTCCATTTGCAGTAATTTACAATTATTGATTGACAAAATCACTTCTTAAAAATATTTAACCTGTTAAAGGTGCACCAATTTTTTACCCTAACAACCTTGTTCTTGTATGACTGACCCATTGATGTGAAATTGCTTGTAACTCAAATCTATGTTAACAACTTAAAGATATTAGTATCTCCAATTTAAAATAATCCAAAATAGAATATAACATCCTTTAATCAATGATTTTTACAGTTGCTACACTGCCTTCATTTGTTTAAATATTTCGTGAGCACACATGTGTAATAAGAGGATAATTTTTTTAAGTTGGTTTTTCTGGGACTCAAATTCAAGCGAATAGACTTTTGCACTTTTGACTGAATTATCTCCCTGGCCCTGTCTTCATTTTTGAAGGGTTAAATATTTTTAAAAAATGATTTTATAACGACAGTCCTTCCCTCCCTCCCCACCTCCTCTTCCTCTCTCCTCTTGACAATAAATCTCCATCTTTTCCACCCTTATGACTCTTTGCTTGTGTGTACCACAGGGCTCCTTAAGGTCTCGTGTACTAGTAAGAAACTAGGCCCCTGCGGCAGTATAAGTGTCCTTTCAGTGGGGGATGTTCCCTTTATCTGTTCAGCACCTGCCCTTCAGAGTCCCACTGTGTGTAGTTGTTTTTCCTGAGCTCCTCACTGGTCCATGGGGGAATATTGATATGTCAGTCATTGTATAGATCTGATGGGGCTAGATCTCATTATAGTTAGCTCCTGAATGCAGCACCCTGTCCTGACTGATGTGATCTGGCCCACAGTATACTCCCTACCTTTCAGCTCCTTCAATCCTACCATCCCTTCTTCTGCAAGGTTCTTTGAGCTTTAGGATGGAGAGAGAGCTGTATCACCAGCTTTATCTTTTCCTGATAATACAAAAATTTGGGAATGAATTCAAAAGTATTTCCTCATGAAATATTTCTTGAATTTAAATTGTCAAAATTTATTTGAATGAATTGGGCTTTACCACAACATGGAGAAATTTCCTGTTATAACTAACATTTAATTTTTATGAGTTTACTTTCAAAGTATTTATGACAGTAAATAATTGCTGCAGATACACAAATTATTGATCATTGTGATGTTCACAGACAGAATTTGCTATTCACTTCTCTGTTTCACAATTTTTTTACTTTTTAATTTATTTTTATTTTTAATTTTTTAAAATAACTTCAATATTTATTTAGAGTGGGGGGTGTGTCAGAGGGCACTGTGTGTCCCTTTGGAGTAGCAAGGTTACTTTGGGAATCATCCTCGATTTCTTCCATCTCCTTTTTGCCTCTCTCTGGGGTTTTTCAAGGTCAGTCCACCAGGGCTGGAAATGCAGGCCACAGCTCTTTCTGCCTGGCATTTTCACCTGGGACTTAGAATCAGAACTCAGGACCTTCTGAGTCTTAGTCCTTTAGCCATCTCTGTAGCTCTCCTTTATTTATTTACAAACAGACTGGGTTTTTGTCTTTGCCCTGACTCCCTCCCTACCCACTTCCGTCCTCTCCCATCCACCAGACACACTTCCATCTCCCACTCTCCCCTCCCTTCTTCCGTCATGCCCCGGCCCAACCCTGTCTCCTGTCTCTCTGCTTGTGCATATCACCGGACTTCTGGTATGCCTGTGTTGATAAGGGAATCAAATTTCTATTGAACTTTGTGGGACTCTTCAGTTGGTAAAGTCAATCTCCCTAGGGTAATACTAGCTTCATAGAAAGAGTTTGGAAGTATTCCTCCTTTGCTGTTTTGTGGAATAGTTTAAGTAGTAGTGTTAGTTGTTCTGTAAATGTCTGATAAATTTCTACACTGACTTCATCCTATCCTGGCCATTTTTTGGTTAGAACATTTGTAATTATTTCTTTAACTTTGTCACTTGATATAGGAGTATTTAAATAACCCAATTCATCCTGATTCAATTTTGGTTAGTTGTATATACTTAGAAATTCCATTTCTTTCTGATTGTCAAACTTTGTGGAGTTGAAGTTTTTGAAGTGCGACATTATGACTTTCTGAATTTTCCTTGGTAGCAGTTGTGGAAACTCCAATTTTATGTCTAATTTTATTAATTTGGCTTGTTTTTCTTTTGGTTTTGAGTAATTTGGCTAAGAGTTTATCAATCTTGTTGATTTTTTTCAAAGAACAAGCTCTTTGGTTAAATATTTGTATCATTTTCTTTATCTCAATTTTGGATTTGTTTCTTGATTGAAGAGTCAAGTCCATTCACATTTAGAGTTAAAATTGAGAAATGCTTGTTGATTCATGTCACTTTCTGGGTTTTGTGGGTTTTATATGTGTATTTCTTTCCTTATTAGTTGTGTTGGCATTCTTTTTCCCTCCTATCCTCTTGGGTATGTTTGTCCTTTTCTTCAAACTTGAGTATTTTTTTCTGGTTTGTCTATAGGTACGGTTTGGTGATTTTTGTAAGCCTTCAGTTTATCCTTATGGTGAAAAATTTTTCTTTCACCTTCTATCATGAATAATAGTTGGTATTTGTGATCATTCATAATTTGAAGTACATCTCCCAAAGTTGTTCTAGCTTTTTACGGTTTGCATTGAAAAATCAGCTGTTATTTTAATAGGCTTACCTTTAAATGTGACTTGGTTTTTCTTTCTTGAGACTCTCAAAAACATTCACTTTGTCTCACGATCTACAATATTTTGACTATTATTTACTGTAAGTTTTTGTTTTGGTCATATCTGATTTGTGTGCATATACTTTTTTACTTGGTTAGGGACCCCTTTCTTTAGATGTGGAAAATTTTCACTTTGATAGTCTGAAATTTTTCTTTTGTGTGTTTTTTTGGATTTCTTATTCTGGGACTCTATGAACATGTAGCTTTGATTTCTTCAAGGTGCTCATAGCTCTTGAATTTCCTTTCAAGTACTTTTTCATCTTTTTCAGACTTTTTAATTGAACAGTTTTGTTCTGCCATCTTTGTTCTGCCATCTTGTCTTCTAGTTCTCATAGTCTATTTTCTGCGTCATATGTTCTGTTAATGATACTCTTTGGGGGCTGGAGAAGTGGCTCAGGGGTTAAGCCTCTGCCTCGCAGGCAGAAGGTCCCGAGTTCGGATCCTAGACCCCACGTATAGACGCCAGGTGGAAGCGGGGTCGGCCTGCATTTCCGGTCCTGGTAGCGTGGAGCCTGTGAATCCCGGGGCAGAGTAAACAAGGAGGAGGTGGAGGCGTCCATGGTGGTTCCCGAATTCACCCGTGGTTCTACACACATGCGCACGCACACACACACACACACACACACACACACACACACACACACACACGCACAATTGAATAAATACAAAAAAAAAGTTTAATGATACTCTCTGTTGAGTTTTGGATTGTATTTAACTTGTTTTTAATTTCAATTTTAATGTCTGCATGAGATTTATTTTCAACTGTTCTGTATTTAGTTTTGTTTCTTCAGCTGCCTTTTTTATCTCATCCAGGTGCCTATTATTTTTCCTGTTCATATTTGCTGTTATGGTGATTCAGCTCATCTCAGAGTTTTTCTTCCATTGCTCTGGTCATATTAATAATCAAGCTTTAAAATCATTATCTTGGTTATTGGTTTCTTAGCTAATATCCTAGAAGTTATTCTGGTTAGAATCTATCATTATGGGGTTGACTTTTTTTTTTTTTTTTTTTTTGTAGGAGATCTATTATCCTAGTTTTTATTGTAGATTTTGTGAATTTACAGTGTGAATTGGACATTTTATGCTTAGTATCAGGTTTCTTTCTTTGGTAAGTGTCACTGATAGAATTATACTTGGGTAATATTTGTGAATACTTCTCTGGGTGAGAAAGGGGTCACTGTAGCGTTGCTTGCTGATGTTTTGTAAGGTTAATGTAGTGTTCAAGCAGTGTGTAGACCCAGTTTTGGTTAAGGGGGTAACAAGATTTTCATCTAGTTTTGGCTGAGAGGTTTAAAATTAGGTGTCAGGGTTTGTTAGGTAAGATTTAGATTAAGAATCGGTACTCAGAACTACTTTAAGAAAATAAAATAAGACGGGTATGGTAGGAGTTAGAGTTGAATGGGATATGGCAGGAACACATCCAAATTTTTCTATGAAGCTAATATCATACTAATCCCAAAATCTCATAAAGATACACTTAGAAACATATGCCAATCTCTTTGAGAACACAGATACAAAGATTTCCAACAAAATCTTAGCAAATCACATTCAAAAACATATGAAAAAGATCACTCACTGTGACTGAATAGGCTTTATCCCAGGCACACAAGGTTGGTTCAACATATGCAAATCAATAAGTGTAATCTATCATATAAACCAACCCAAAGTCCAAGACCCCATGATACTCTCGATAAATGCAGAAAAAGCTTTTGACAAGATCCAACATTGTTTTATGATCAAAACCCTAGAGACCATTGGAATGGAAGGAACTTAGGTCAACATAATAAAAGCTGTATACAATAAGCCAACAGCAAGGATTATAATCAATGGGGGAAAAACTTGAAGCATTCCTGCTTCCATCAGGAAATAGACAAGGCTGTCCACTCTCACCACTTCTCTTCAATATTGTACATGAAGTCTTAGCAGCAGCCATAAGACAAGAGAGGGAGATAAAAGGGATTCAGATCAGCAAGGAAGAAGTCAAGTTATCTCTCTTTGCAGATGACATAATCATACATCTGAGTAATCCTAAAAACTCCATCAGGAAACTCCTGGAACTAATACATAAGGTCAGCAGAGTGGCAGGTTACAAAATAAACGTGCAACAATCAGTAGCCTTCCTATACACCAAGGATGAAAGAAGTGAAAAAGTCCTAAGAGAAACAATCCCATTTACTATAGCCCTGGAAAAAAATGAAATACCTTGGTTTAAATATAACCAAAGAACTGAGAGACCTTTATAATGAAAACTTTAAAACCCTAAAGAAAAGCCCTCCTATGCTTCTGAATTGACAGAATCAACATCACACAAATGACCATCCTACCAAAAGCAGTATACAAATTGAAGGCTATGCCAATGAAAATCCCAAAGCAGTTCTTTAAAGGAATTGATCAAACAATCTCAAAATTCATATGAGTAATTCAATCCTGAATAACAAAAACACTGCTGGACGTATCACCATATTACAAGTCCATAGTAATAAAAACAGCCTGGTACTGGGTCCAAAACACACACATAGATCAATGGATAAGGGTTGAAGATCCAGATATAAGCTCACACATTTACAGCCATTTGATCTTTGACAAAGAGACCCAAAAAATTCAATGGTAAATGAACAGCATCTTCAACAAATGGCACTGGCTAAACTGCATATCTGCATGTAGAAGATTAAAACTGGACCCATACTTGTCACCATGCACAAAAATTAATTACAGATTGATGAAGGACCTTAATATTAGACCAAAGACAATGAAAACCATAGTTAAAAGGGTAGGGAACTTCCTTGAGCCGATTGGGCTAGACCAACAGTTCCTAAACAGAAATCCAATAGCACAATCACTAGAGCCAACACACAACAAAATGGGGTCTTATGAAATTAAAGAGCTTCTCTTCAGATAAAGAGATTGTAAACCAAGCAAAAAGGCAACCCACAGAATGGGAGAAAATCTTCACTAACCACATATCTGATAGAGCTCTATTATCCAGAGTGCACAAGAGATAAATGGCCCAATTTAAAAATGGGCCTCAGAACTCAAAAGAAAATTTCCAGGGATGAAATCAAAATATCTGACAAATAGTTTTTAAAGTGCTCTACATCAAAGTGTTAAAGATTGAAAATGCCTTATGACCCTGCTATACCACAACTGGGAATAATCCCCCATAATGCAGAAATTCACTGCAGTGACACGAACACAAACATGTACATTGCAGCACTATTTATGATAGGAAAGTCATGGAATCAACCCAAATGCCCAATAGTTGACGAATGGATAATGAAAATGTGGTACATTTATACCATGGAATTCTACTTAGCCATCATAAAAGATGAATTAATGAAATTTGTCAGGAAAGGGATGGAATTAGGAAAAATTATATTGAATAAAGTATCCTAGACACAGAAAATTAGACATCCTATGTGCTCCCTAATAATAATAAGTGGATTCTAGTTCCAAACCCATTTAATGACATATTCAAAGGTGAATCTCTGTAATACCTACTGTAATCAAATTACAAACAGGAGGAAAGGGGAAGGAGGGCCTCAAAAAAAAAAAAAAAAAAAAGGAGATAGGGGATCATACTTCAGTAGAGAAAATAGACCACGGTCAAGTATTGCATGTAAGTAGCATGACACCGGGTGCAGCTCACTCTCACTTCTCTTCTGGTTACTTGAGACTGAACAGGTTTGTTCTCATCAGTCAGAGAGGATATAGGGACTGGCAGAGGAACAGTAACCATCTGGCTAATGGGACACTGACCCCCCACCCCCAACTGCTGTGTCCTACTCTTATTCTTCCATCTACCTTTGAGTCTCCTCTTATAATAAGATCTTCATTTAAACAATCTTTTGTCTTTTTAGGAGGTGCCCTTCCATACTAATCAGGATATAGCCAAGAGCAGTGCAGGAAAAGCAAAACTGTAAACAACAACAAACCATAATTCAAAACACCAGAGACCCTACATTCATCACCTGTAACCAGACCAGCCAAATCTCTGCCTATCCTAAAGCTCAGGGAACCTTCCAGAAGAGGGGGTGGCAAGATTTTAAGAGTCTAAAGATGGGGAGGATGCAAGATACTCCATACAAGTTAGGGCTGCAGTAGCCAGGATTGGACTTTGCTTGACCTATACAATGGAGACATGTCAACGTCTTCCCAATTTTTAGCATGGATCACAGGGGAGAAGGCTCCAGGCAGTAGGATCCTTAGAGGCAAGGGATTGAACAGTCATAGTAGAGTTCTCATACTAACGGGGAGCCCAAGAAGGGGCTCAGGGCCATGCCACTGAGTCCTGAACCCTCACTCAGGTGGAAGACTAAGAGGGAGGTTTGGTATTCACACAAAAGATTGCTCCTGGGGATGGGAGGGAGGAAGGGGGAGGCACTAGAAAGGTGGGAAGGAAGAATGGGGGTGAAAGGAAGGGGGCAAAGGGGGAGAGTGAAAGGGAGGACGACTGGGAAGGGGAAAAGGGAGGGAGAGGACAGGGGTACCTATTGAGCTTGTATGATTAATGCTGTTGATTTCCTACTGTGTTGCCTTTATAGAATTCAGAGGGGTTTGTGTGGTTATTTTTGTTTTGGTTTGGCTTTGGATATTGGCTTTTTCATCAGTGTATTTGTTTTATTAAAAACAATTCTTTTTGCCTCAAGGAGATAGCATCAACTTAGCTAACTCTTCCCTTCACTCTTCCCTTCCCTTCCCTTTACTTTTATATCTCTTGGCAAGAACTTTTCTTATTCTTCAGATATTCCTCTTTAATAGTACTCTCATTATGGTTTTATGCATGTGACTCTGAAGATATTTATAATGCTGAAAATGTTTTCTTCAAAGTTTGGGTCTTTCATGTATTGTTTCTATTTATTACAGTCTTCATACTTTATAGTTTTTCATTGAAAGCTGATTGGAGTCTGAGCATATGGGTGACACTGCTGTTCTTGACCTTCATGGTGGTCTACTTGTTGAGGATTTTCCCCATTGCCCATGCTCACTCATCTGTATCTTTATAATGTTTATGTATTCTTAGGTGGTTTCCCAAAGAAGTCTTTGAGTCTTCTAAGTTAAGACTGGGTCTGACTGGCTGCTACCTGGAAGTTGGGAAGCAGTAAAGATGTGAGATTTGATGATGTCACCTCCCACATATTACATTCAGTAAGCATGTCATGGGTTCGGCATTGTAGGCCAGAGGTAGAGTATGTACTTAATATACTTGAAGGCTTGTGTTCAGTGCCCAGCACCACTAAAAAAGATATCAGAATTGCTTAACTACCTTTTTCTCCTGAAAGGTTTTGAAACTTTGGAAGGTAGAATCTTGCTGTAGAAAGTCATTTGACAGGGGGTAGAACTTGAAGTTGGTTCACCCCAACCTGTTTCTGTTCTTATAGTCTGCAGACAGCTCTCCAAGGCTCCACCAAGTCTGCAGTGACTTAAGCCTCCTCTAGCTTCTGCTAGCCAGCCATGCCTTTTCTGTCATAATGGACTGTATCTCCCTTCTGGAACCATAAGCTGAATAAATCTCCCCTTCTTCACCTTAAGTTGTTTGATCTTGAATGGTGTTTAACAATAGCAGAGAGAGTAACTGCAACAATTTCTCATCTCAGTTGCTATAAGATAAAAAAAACCACAGTTAACAAACAAGCATATTTGACCACTTCTAGTAAAGCATTTGCAGTTATCATACTATGGCTTCCATATTCCTAACTGAATGCCAAATTGTAACAGCACAGAAATAGCAATAATCAGAAGACATTTTCATCCCCCCAAATCTTTTCTCTTATGACCCTCTGCAGCAAGTCCTTCCTCCTAGTTCCTGACCCTATTGGACACTGATTTGAATTATACCACTGCACTTTCTCCTTCCCTGGATTTCCTGTCAATTGTTTCACGCTTTGTGTATTCTTTTGTGCATAGCTTTTTTTACTTAGTCTTACTTTTTGCTGTAGATGGGTATATGGCAGAGAATAAGTAATAGGTTTCAAGTTAACTTCATTTTCTCTGTCATGAGATGGAAAAAGATATTCAAAAAGAAATGACACATTGAATTTTCATAAAATAACTTCAGCAAAGATTTTTTTTAAGTGAACCTGATCCACAGTATGTAGGGTCTTTGTAACTAATGTTCTGGTGCCTTTGTCTCAAAGACCCTTTGCTCTTTGGTTCATGGCTATGAAGTCTACTAGCTCTGGTAATGGCTCCAAAAGGGAAAGGATCTTCAATGTGTTTCAATATTAAAAATTATATGAGGGGCTGGAGAGGTGGCTCAGGGGTTAAACCTCCGCCTTGTAGGCGGAAGCTCCTGAGTTCGGATCCCAGATCCCATGTATAGACGCCAGGCGGAAGCGGGGGCGGCCTGCGCTTCTGGTCCTGGTAGGGCGGAGCCTGTGAATCCTGGGGCAGAAGGAGGTGGAGGCGTCCATGGTGGTTCGTGAATTCGTCCGTGGTTCTACACACACACAGACACACACACACACACACACACACACACAGACACGCGCGCACACATACACACGCATATGCACACAGTTGAATAAATAATAATAATAAAATTTTTTTTAATTATATGAAATGATTAGGATTATGTTCCATTTAACTATAGGCGCCAACTTGACGTTTGAGGACTGAACATTTAGGCACATCTGTTGAAAAGTTAGTTAAGGCATACCCTGAGCAAGCCTATGAGAGATTTTCTAATTAACTAGTCTCTGGGCAGGTGAATAAAATGGAGAGAACTATTCAAAATTTTGGCGTACTGCCAAAGAAAAAGTGTGCCCCTCTCAGTTCTTCCTGTGCATGTGCTGTCCCTTGGCTCCTGATGACCTGAGCTCTCTTGTCATACTGATGAACTGTAAACCAGAAATTGTAAGCTAACAATAAACCCCTTGTTTCCTTAATTTGATTATTCATCTATTCATGTCTACAATCGCTTCTCGGCCTTTTGGCTAAGATCAAGTGTAGTATCTATTCATGTCTACAACAGAAAAAGAACAGATTACAATTAATGGAGCTAGACTACCTAGACTTTACCTAGGATTAAGGTGTTAAAATATTTAAGTACTCTTCTTGAAGATGGTTCTTAATCATTTTTTTGTTTCCTCTGATTGTGGGGACATAAATAGTGCCCAGCTCACAGGAGTGAAGGTGTTCATATTTGTGTTTTGCTTCACATATACCACAGTATTTGCTATAAAATAAGTATTTTCTGCAAACACTACTATGTTTGTATTGTAGATTACATTAGGGAAATGCCTAAATTGTATGGAAGAGAACAGTCATCAGTGTTAGCCTTGTTAGAAATGCCAAGGAGCATAGTGGAACAGTTTTGGCATTCAGGGTCCTGCTAACTCCATCTTCCTCCCATTTCAGGGCATGCCCTACTCAGCAGCAATAGGATTCAATATCTAGTATCTGGCAAAATGTTTGTAAGTAAAGATGGCTCACATTTATTTCTTATTTCCCCTCATAATTAATATCTCATCAGTGAATTTTTGTTTTAATTTTATATTTGAACAGATAAAAAGACAAGGATTGATGTCCGCTTGATATTTGTCACCATTGTTTAACACTGTGACACATATGATCATTGAAATTCAGACACTAGAACTAGACAGACCAGCTTACAATTGAGTTGTATAACCTTAAACAAATTAATTGTCATAAGTGGGATATTTAAAGTGTTTCAAAAGGTTAAGGCAAAGAATAAGAAAAGACATTGGTCCAGCTCAAGTGTTTACCATCCTGGGCCAGAAGTAGTGATGGCCTGAGTCAGAGTAGTAATAGTGGAAAACAAGAAGTTAATGGGTTCTAGAAATATCTGAGAGGTGAAGTTAAACTGGATAACTGTGGAAGATATGAGAAGAGATAGCTGTTTTGGTTACTTCCAAAGTTTGAACAAGTAAATAGATGGAGGTATTCTTGATAAGTTGGGAAAGGTGAAGACAAAAGAGATAAAAAAGAGTTGGGAATCCAGTTCAGAGGGGGGTTTGTTTGTTTGTTTGTTTGTTGTTTTTGTTTTTGATGTATGAAGTTTCAAATATCTGCTAAATTCCAGTATGTTTAATAAGGTTCAAAATACTGATCTTTTGTCAGTTATATTTATTACAAATGTCCTCTGTATATAACCAGTTATAATTTATTAATGTAACCATATTGACTAGCATCATATCTTTTTATCTGTCTTTAAGATTAATTATTGTCGACAATATCTTAGCATCTAAAAGATGGCAAAAATATTATGGCTTCAAGATATTTTGAGGTTTTAGACTTTTGTCTTTTTAATATATAAAGTACAGTGTTTTGCTTGTTTGCTTGCTTGTTTGTGTTCACGTGTGTATGAGACAGCACAGTGTGTGCCTGTGGAGGCCTAAGGGTGACTTCAGAAATCATCCTAGATTGCTCTTCCTCCTTTTGGCTTTGCTCTGGAGTTTTCCAGGGTTGGAAATACAGCTGCCACCACTTCAGCCTGACATTTTTGTGTAGGAGCTGGAATCTAAACTCAGGTTCTTCTGCTGTTGAGGCAAAGGCTTAGCCCCTGAACCATCTTTCTAGCCCTAAAAATTAGTTGTTAAAATGACATTTTTTTTTTTTACAAAATCAAAAGTTCATCTGGTTCATCTTAATATTTAAAAAACAAGTAATGATTCTTTAATTTTCAGTGTATTTTATTTTGTGTATATTATCCTTTTAGTTTTATGCATTGATATATACTCCTAGTACTTTAAATTACAAACTTAAATACATACAATTTGTTAAAGTTTGTTTTTTTAAAATAGAACAAAATGAAGGTAAAATTGATTCCAATTTATTTAATTGGATGAAACGAAATGAAATAACATCCCATGTGTAATTAGAAAATATGAATTATTCCTGGCATTTTATATTAATGTTCAGTTTATAGTTTCTGTGGGTTAAATGACAGAATTATTTAATAGTTTAAAGCTACAGCATGCCACTTCCTTGTGTATCTTCCTGAATTCAGCTGGCATGGTATTTATCTTGCATTTCTACTGGAAGGATACACTATTAAGCAATTGCTAAAAATACGAATTTTCTTTCATGTAACTGTGGGTTTATGGAGAATAAAATGTCAATTTACATTTTTGCATCTTCTTAGAGCTACCTAAGTTGATTATTTGCCTCACATTTGGAGGGCATACTTTTCCTAACTGTGGGTAGAGATAACAATGATTCTAAATAAATTTCAGCGTACAGCTAATGCATATTTTCTATTTTGCATTGCATGCATAAATCTATTTATATTTACATATTTATAAAATTTGGGCTGGAGAGATTGCTCAGGGCTTAAAGTTCTGCCTTGAAAGCAGAAGATCCTGAGTTTGGATTCCAGGTCCCAAGTAAAAATACCAGGCTTACGTGGTGATGGCCTTTATTTCTGGCCTTGGTGGACAGAACCTGGGAAATTACAGAGTGAAGCAATAGAAGGTAGAAGCAATCTATGATTCTTGAATCCACCCTTGGCCCTCCATTGGAATACAGTGACCTCTGATACACACACACACAAACACATACACACACCAAAAAATAATAATAAAATAAGATTAAATTTATAAAATGTCTATATGTCATTTATGTATGACATGACTGAAGTTAGTGACATTGGCATGTGCTAATTTAAGGCAAAAACATTATATTTAATTTTCCTCATTGAAATTGGGGTAATCAGTGTATAATCAAGAAATGTTTATAAAAAGTAAGTTATCTTAAAGTTTTTATGTTTAAAATGTGAATTTAATATCTTCCCATCCACAGTTTCTTAGTATGATTTTCCACACCAAACATAGGTTTTCACCTGCAGAGCAGGCCATAAATCTAATTGGGAAACCATTGATTACCCCATAACATTCATACCACTATGGTGCCAATGGTGTCGTGTCAGACTGTGTCTTGCTCTAGGTCACAGTATTCATAGCTGTGTAAAACTGATGACTTTTTCTCTTCCATTAGTCTAAATGGTACTGTAAAAGCTAGCCATTAAGAAGGATATTTCCAGGTCAGTTCCAACATGATTTCTCCATATCCTAGGAATAAAGTTTGTGATATCTTCGGCAATAGAGTCTCACCATCAGATTATGATAGGCAACCAAGATCAATGGCAATAGTCATTAGAGATCCTTCAGGGAGACAGCTCAGCATAAATTTTTCTAGTTCCATACATTTGCCTAAAAATTTCATAATTCCAGTTTTCTTAATTGCTAATATTCTAGTGGGTATATGTACCAAAATTTTGTTATCCATTCATCAGGTAATAAATCTCTAGACTAATGATTCCATATCTTTGATAATATGAATAGAGCCACTCTTTCTGTAGCCCTATAGTCAAGCAACTTAAGAGAGAAAGGAGATTTACTCTGCTTATGGTTCCAGAGGGGAGAAACAGTCCTTTCATGTTGGAAAAGGCATGGCAGCCTAGTAGAAGCAGAGTTACTACAAACATCTTGGAGGCTGAGATCTGCTAGACTGCCAACTGCAAGAGCAGACCTCTCCCAGAGGTAGGGTTTGACTAATCCACCTCAAGACCCACCCCCTGTTACTGTCTTCTTCCAGCAAGGTTCCACCTCTCAAAGGTGCCATGACCTTCCCAAACACATGAGAGTGTGGGAACATACTTTAAACCATGACACACAGTAAGTATAGATGTGAAAAAGCTCTGTAGCAAGATATAAAGTCCTAGAAGAATGAGCCCAGGACTTATACAGCAGGAGCATAAATGTATATGGAACCTCCACACTGATTTCCATAGTGATCAGGAAAAACTGGTATTGTTTTGCTGATGTATTCAGTATCAAATTGCCTTCTAAATAATCATTACCCCACTATTTAGTGTAGCTTTCAAGCCTTCTTTTTCTTTTTCAATAGATGGTAGTTGCCAGATGTGTGTTTCAATAGATTTTGGTTCAATAGAGGTTATGTTGGTCAGTTGTAGGTGGGTCATCTAACCTTTTCCCTCAAGGATCAGGGAACATCACAGAAGGGGGATTTGGAAATTTTTCCATCTACCTTAGTCTGAAGAAGAGCAACCTCTTGCTGCAACGACTGGGGCTAAATGCAGATGACCAGGATTGCACAGAATACCAAGAATAAATTTTGGCTGAGGCATGGCATATACAGTATGCTAAAGACTCAGACCTCTGCAGAAGAAAGGACCACAGAAGGGGAGGGTATATAGTCTGGCAGATAAAAAGTAACCATTTTGCAAATGGATGATTGACCCCTCCCTCACTGTGGTTTCCTACTTTTATTACATCTACCTTTGAATATACTCTTATAATAAGACTTTAGTTTAACAGCTTTCTATCTCTGGCCAGGGGGTAACATCCAATACCCATCAGGATGGAGTGAAGGGCATTGCAGGAGCAGCAAAACTGGAAAAAAAAAAAAATCAACAAACCATAATCCAGAACTTCAGAAACTCTATATCAACCACCTGGAACTAGGCCAGCCCATCCAGAAGCTCAGGGAAATTTGCGGAAGAGGGGGCGGTAAGATTATAAGAGCACAAGGATGGGAGGAGCAATGATATGCAAGATACTCCACACAAGTTAGGGCCGAAGCAATCATAATTGGACTTTGCATGTCCTGCGCAATGTCCAAGATACTATTTTGACCCCACAAAGTCTAGCATTTGCTAAAGGCACTAAGATCCTTGGAGGCAAGGGATTGACAGCCACAGTAGTGTTCCTGTGCTTAAGGGGAACAAAGGAAAGGGTTCTGGGAAATGCCGCCGGGTCCTTGTACCTCATCGGAGAGGAGGACCCAGAAGAGAGTCTGGCATGCACATTAAAGGATGCTCCGGGGATGGGAGGGGGAGGCACTGAGGGATGGGGAAGGAGGGGGGAGGGGAGGGGGGCACAGGGCGGTGGGAGGTTGGAGGGAGGGAGGGGACCGGTGTACCTGTTAAGTTTGTATGAGTGGAAATTAAGAAAAAATGTAAAGACAGGGAGAGGAGTTGAAGTACATCCTCCAAAAATGACAGGGCCATAGCAACCATAACCCCACAACAGAGGTGCATACTGACACCAAGACTCCATTGATCCTATCTGGCCTATGATCAGCTGTAAATGGAGGAGAAACCCACATGGCTCTACCAAGTACTGACATACAATGGCCTTAAGACAACTATAGAATTGTGATGGGGGTGTCCCACTCTGTAGGGTTGGATGAGCCTAAGAGGTTCTAAGAGATAGTCCCAGGCCTACAGTCACACAAAATTCCCTGGTGCAAGCTAGTAGAACACAAAAGGAACAGATCAAAAATAAACAAACAAACAAACCAGAGATATGAGATTTGTCAGAAAATGAGGCTGAAAGTGTGCACATAAGAGAGTAAAAAATAAAGGGGAAAGTATCAGAATGTATTATATACATATATGAAATTGTCAAAAAGCACAAGTCATCAAAAAAGAAAATGTTCTCATTGGTGACTTGTGTTCAATTTCTAAAACCCTACATGTTTGAAAAAGACAATAGGCTGTGCTCATGTCAGTCTCTCTCTCTCTCTCTCTCTCTCTCTCTCTCTCTCTCTCTCTCTTTCTCTCTTTCTTTCTCTCATTCTTTTCTTCTCCCTCCTCAAATAAGCCATGGAAAAAAATGGGATTTTTTTTTAAATCTTGGAATTTCTTGTCTGTTCTTATCTGTTCTTTTTCTTATTCTAAGTTGTAAGTGTATATTATAGGATCACTTGTTTAATAAGTTTGTAGCAACAAGTTAGCTAAAGAAAAATCTGTGAAATTTGGCAAGGATTCAGAAAATATGTAAACCTGTCACTGTAAGGAGTCTCAAAGGGCTAAATGCATTACAGGAGCTAATTAACCTTAGAAAATAATTACACAAATATGCAAATGTTGTTTAGATAATCCCATGTGTTATCAGCTCAGGTAGTCCATCACAAAGGCAGACCTCACAATGTCATGGTAGTAGAATCTGGCAGAGTTGATAAGGCTTTGGTTACTACATAACTTCTATTTGGCTTTTAAGGATTAATGGTGGCTAGAGTGCATGAGGAAATTCAACCTGTCTATTCATACTGCAGAATTCTACAGTGTAAGAGTCCTGTGCATTCTACTACTACTAAACACCAGTGAAGAGATTTACTTCTTTTCATACACTTCATTTATCTAAAAATTCTAAAATCCTCTGATGTGAGTCAAATCATTCAAAACAAGATATAGAGATATAGAGAAGCCTTACTAGATTTTGTGTTTGTAATTCTATAATTGAAGTATATTAGAAAGTCTCTTAAATTGAAATCCATTTAGTCTTACAGTTTACCATTCCTAGCATTCTTTCTTGATTGTGGATCCATAAATACATAATTATTGTAGACATAGTGATGGCTTTGGGTAATTATTTTGCCTTGATATAGCATCACTCCATTTATAAAGCTGAGACTTTACTTTGTATTAGTAAGATTATATTGTGGAAGTTTGTATTATAACTTTTCATTGTTAGGTTCCATTCACAATGTTTGTAGAGAGCTATACATATTTTACAGAATTTGTTAAATTCTAAAATGATAGGTTTGTCATTCACCCAAGCATTGTACTTAGTAAATAAAATATGATTGAATTTTGTGGCAGCTTGGGAAATAGTTATGTATAAAAGTCATGAATATTTTGCATAACAAGTCGCACTATTTCTAATTGCATCTTACTCATCCTTCAGTAATGAAAATTGCATGTTATCTCCAATATTCTTCAGATGGTTCAACATCTCTGGTACCCATCAGTGCTTCTGCTCTGACTACCTTGCCCAGGGACAATACTGGTAGTCTTACTGTTTTAGTTTCTCTGTTTCTTGAGCTACTGTCATGATTTCTATATCACTTCTTACTCTCAAGCCTGTTGGAAGCAGTCCTCCTCGTTTGCTGTCTGTGAATGTGCAGAGTTCAGACTCACTGATATTAGATACTAGATATTAAAATTTGTTTCATAGGAAAGTGAAAGTTCCTGCTAAGGTGAAGATTCCCCCTAAAAAACCAATAGTTAAGGAATGGAATTTCAGACTTTTTGTTGTTGCTTGGGTATTATGAATGGCTTTGTATAAATTTTGAACAGTTAAGAAAAATATAAGCTAAAACTAGAAAGTTGCCATAACCCTACCATCTGTAAGCTGCAGTTCTTTGTAATGTATGTTTCCTTCTTTTGCAATATTTTTTCATATCTTTTCATTTTACAAATTAAATTTCTATGATTAAAAATAGAACATGTAAAGTAAAATGAGTCGTGTATTCTTAAATTTACTGAACTGCCAATACTATTTTCTAAACATAATAAACAATAATTTATTAAAATATTTTCCCATTGTTGAACACTAAAACTTCATCCAAAGTTTGTCTTTTTAATGTTCATATATAGCAGGAATTTGATTCATGAAATGGGATTTAAATTTAAATTTAAATTCTGCTTTGTTCACAATCTTATTTTCAATACCCCTGAGAGGAAGGAGAAATGACTTGGCAAAATGTTTCTTATAAGATCTGTTAGTCAAAGATTACTAAAGCCTTTTTTACTTCTGTAGGAGATTCTAACCTCAAAGGGCCTTTCCATGTTGTGTCCCTGAAACCTTGATTCACTGGTCTGTTAAACAGGGTTTCTCAGAGTAGTGGATTTTGAATTCCTCACCTCTAATGGCTGAGAATCAAGAGACTCTCAGAAAAAAAAAAAAAAGATTATGAAATATGTTTCCAGGCAAAATATCTTTCTAAAATCCCAGCAATGAGGTAAAAGATTTTCTTCAGTTTTAGAGGCCAGTGTAGTTACCATACAAGACCCTGTCCAAAATCCAAAAGGACGTCTGTATTTCCTTGTATGGCCTATTTATTCCTTTGATTCCTTTGATCTTTTTTGACCTGTTTTTCTTTTATTAGTCCATAAACTTATACCTATAAACATCAGAAACCACCTTGAGATCTCATTTGCTAGGAAAAGTTCCTTGTATAAGAATTAGTATTCCAAACTTAATCTTTTAAATCCTTTGAGTAGTGTAACTTCAAAAGTCACCAAGGTCACATATATAACTATTGCAAAGTCACTTAAATGTGATTAACTTGAGAGGCCAGGACCTTCTTTGGGATATTTATTATACTTCTCCTCCTTCTCTTAATTCCCATCCTTAAGTCTGTATTAAAATCTTTTCTTAATAAACTCCAACTTTGCTTAAAAATTTTTAAATGGAAATTTGCATGTAGGAAAATATGTTGAAGTGTTTTGTTGTGATCAGGAGCTACATGAAAGTTAAAACAGTAAACTCAAACAGAAATTTAAATACAATGGGATCATTAAGATCCAGTTTGTATGATATAAGTAAACATGGATGGCCAGGTTTTAATTATGCAGTCCCAGTTTATACTGGTTTCCCCAGTACAACTTATTGAGAAGATCTTTCCTAGTTCTCAAAAAAATTGTTGTAGATATGTCAAGAGCATGGTGCTAAAAAAGTCTGTTCACTTTAAAGAATTTTAAAGAATGTAAATCAGGTATGGTGATATGTGCTTTTAATTTTAGGACTCAGATATCTAAGGAAGCTGTACTAGTTACTCTTTATCTGTTGCTGTGAGACAAGACTTAAAGTCAAACGATTTAAAAGAAGAAAGGGAGATTTGTTCAACTTACAGTTCCAGAAGGGAGATACAGTGAACTGTGGTGGAAAAGATATGGCTGGAGGCAGAAGCTGGAAGAGGCCTATGTCACTGCAGATATTACAAGCTCAAGAGCAGACTCACTCAAGCAGGGTGGAGCCAACTGACCTCAAGGTCCACCTTCTATAATTGCCTTCCTCCAGCAAGGCTCCATCTCCTAAAGGTGCCATGGACCTAAACACATGAGCCTGTGGGGATAAAACTCACATTTCAAGCCATGACAGAAGACCATGAATTTTAGAATACCTGGGCTGTATGTAGTGATTTTAAAAGCAGCCTTGAACATCATAGTGAGTCTTGGTCTCAAAAATGAACTAATTATAATGAAAAATACATGATTGTGTAACCACCACAGGTCAAGTAATGGACCCTGACACCACAAACAATCTGTTTCCCAGTCACTACTTGATCTCTCTTCCTTAGTGTTAACTGCCATCTTGATTGTTGTGATAGCTTGTTTACTGAATTTTAAGTAGGAAATGGAGCTAAATTATAGAAAATCACATATAAGATACTATTAGAGAATGTTTCCCAGCCTTCATGTTATTAGGAAGATTTCCACATTTCAGTAATGAAGACAGAAATTTGAAGGCAACCATAGTAGACGAGGTGAGGGTAGAGGTCACCTGTTAATTTCCAATCAAAAGAAATATTCCAAAGACAATTAAAAATTAACTTTTGGGGAAGGGTTTGGTGAGGGCAGCTGTTGGGGAGGCGGCTTAACCCAGCATGGCTATTCTAATCTTTGTGGATAAGGATAATGGAGAACCAGGCCTCCGAGGGGGCTTCTAAGGATGTGCTGAAGCTGGGCTCTGGCATCAAAACCTTAGATAAGAAATTGCAGCTTTCAACCCCACAAGTTGGCAAAACATTCAACGCTCCAACAGCCTTACCTAAAACTGGCAGAAAGGCTTTGGGAACTGTCAACAGAGCTACAGAAAAGCCCGCAAAGACTCATGAATCCCTAAAGCAAAAACACGTAGCCTTTGCTGTGAAAAAGATCACTGAGAAGACTGAAAACAAAGAGCTCTGTTCCTGCCTCTGATGATGCCTATCCAGAAATCAAGAAGTTCTTTCCCTACGATTCTCTAGTTTTTGAGAGTTTTGACTTCCAGAAGAGCACCAGATCACATGCCTTTCCCTTGAGTGGGGTGCCACTCATGATGCTGGACGAGGAGAGAAGACTTGAGAAGCTGTTGCACCTGGACCCCCTTTTGCCTATGAAGACACCCTTTCCACCCTGGGAATCTAATCATCTTTCATCTCCTTCCAGCATCTTGTCCAGCCTGGATGTTGACTTGCCGCCTGTGTGTTACAATCTAGATATGAAAATTTCTTATTTCTTTGTAGTTTGTGTGTATATGCTGCATTAATAAAGTACCTTGTTGTTTAGCCAACCCTTAAAAAAATTAACTTTTTGGTTTCTCTAAGTTATTCTCTGTCACTGGATGGATCATAGTTTTCTGTGATCTCGGGAGGCCAAGAATGTATTTTGAGTCAAGGGGTTATGCCGGCCCCTGATAAGAAGAGAAAGGCCATTCAAGAGCTGGATGTACAGGGCCTTGAATGTCATACTGATGACTTGGAATTCATCTTGAATCTAGTGAGGAAATACTGGAGCGTTCTAAGCAGAGAGTGATTAATTTGAGAAGCTTAAGTACATTATTCAAAAGAAATTTGAAAAGAAGTAATTCCCTGTGCAGAATAAGAAAGAATGTGTAAATGTGGGAAAACAGGGATGGAGAATTTCAACTTGTAATGCATCTTCAGCTAATCTAAAGGACATTAAAGCAGAGAGAAATAGGTTGCAGAGACAGCTGGAATTAGAAGTGACTGAATTTATGAGAACTTTGAGAGAAAGATGATGCTCATATTTTAGTTGCATGTGAGGAACATGGACAAAGATAAAGGTTTGAAGGGAAGTTTTGGTACGGTCTGGAGTACTTGTGTTTAATGTGGCTATGAGACTTCCAGTGTCATGCTTTGTGACCGTGGAGAGAATCTAGAGCAGTGATCAACATTAGTGAACAAAAACTTGATAAGTTACTGTACAGTCGCTAAAACAAAACTGGATATGGTGACTAATCCATAACTCTAGCAAGAGGGCACTGAGACAAAAGGATTACTACAACTTTGAGTCCAGCCTGGGCTGCAGAACAAATGCCATGTCACCCAGGACCGAAGCATAGATTCTGTCTCAGAAGGCAAATAAATTTAAGATGGAAAATGTGAATAGTTGCTTGTCCATTTAATGTCCATAATGTTCTTAAGAAATTAGTTTCTCAGCTTCTATGAAATAGACATACCAAAACATTCATGATATGTTAAGTTTTAGCAGTTCATTATTTTATCAGTTTATTTTACTTTTTTGGATTTCAATTTCACATTATCTAGATTTTGTTTGTAACCATCATTTGTTTCAGTTAAAGAAATAAATATAGTAAAACAGAGTTATTATAGAACTCTTGGAATGTATGTTTATTATGATTTAGCTGTTTAGGAGAAACAACCTTCAGATTTATGTATTTTTTTCTCCTAGTTCTAGAAAGAAAACATGTATACCTTTTAATGAACTCGGTGGAAAATGCCTATTATTCATTTCTTCTTATTTTCAACTTACAGATATATTTAAAAATCTCATAAATCAAATGATATATGTACAATATTTATACAAATTTGAGAATGTAACTTAAATATTTTAGTGTTCTATTGTTTGTCAAAAGAAAGTGATCTTTTCTACTATATAAGTCTAATGTTGTTAAATATGTTTTAATATGTCAGGTATACCTGGATTGTTTCCTTATTTTAATATCTTGTTTCAGAAGATTGCATTAGCAACTAGACTTAGCAATAATTTACAAGTAATTCTAATACTTATTCCTAATTTAGGTTTTCAGCATGCTTCTTTTGCACTTGTTCCCTTGATTATTCTGCCCGTCTTGTTCTTGTGCTGTGTGTATAGGTGTGTAATTTGACTATTTGTTACTGTGATAATCATCAGCTACAGAGTGTAATCATGATATTTGTTTTCTTTCCAGGAAAATGGTTCTCCTGAAGAACATGCCGTCTATGTCTGGGACCATTTCATAGCACATTCTGCAGCTGAGAATGTATTTTTTGTAGCCCACAGCTATGGAGGACTTGCTTTCGTTGAACTGGTGAGTACATGTTGAGCTCTATTTTTAATTCTTCATCTCCTGCAACTTTGGGACCTCTTCTTTGTTTCCTCACATTGTTCCTCTATGTTTTTTCATAAAGGATAAAAATAAAAATTTTGAATTATTTAATTTTATGAATTTTGAAAGGAATATACTCATTTATTTTAGAGTGATGGGGCTTTATAATGCTAACCACTATTTTCATATTTATATAATATTTTTAAATTTTTGTATAAAAATGATGCCAGCATCATTACATCTTAGATGTACACTTACTGTTTTATTTATATACTGTTGATGCTGTACAGAATTCAGAATTGCAGGACTTTTGGAGTATTTGATATCATTTTGATAATCTTTAAAAATCTAGTTTATTCATTCATTCATTTAATTTGAGAGAACATGAGCAAGTGTGTGCTTGGAGATCAAAAGACAACTTTCAGAAGTCAGTTCTTTCATCTCGTGGGCTCTGGGAATCTAACTTAGGGCATCAAGTTTGTTCCCAGCTACCTTTACCTGTTGAGCCATCTTGACAGACCTCCTTTCAGTAATTTTTAACTGCCTTTACTATGCGCTACTTATCTTTTAATACTTAATCAGAAATTATATAATGAGTTTGAAAATTGTGAGAAACTTCCATTAATTTGCTTCTCATTGGGATATGTTGCTTAGCCCCAGGAAGCTACATTTTGTAATACTCTGTTTATTTAGAGATACTATAGAAGCAATGCTCAATTTTTTTTCAATTTTGCCTGTGTTTGATACAAGATTAAAAGTAGTGCATTTTTTGCCAGTGTGTTTGATGTGATGTAATCACTACTATACATACAATAATGAAGAATTTTTGCCTCCATGTACATAAACCTTTGTGTTACAAGAAGGTACCATTCCTGTAATAAAACGATGGATGTGATAGCAGTGTATCTGATAGCTTTACGTACAAGTAGACTGAAGTGAGCATTAAAGCATGCACATCTGATTTTCGCTTTTGCCTGGCTGTGGTGTGTGTCCCTATAAATACAGGAACAACTGTACCTTATGCACACATGTGATTCAGATCTGAAACTGGTCATGTACCTGACACTCAAATCTACAAATGCTTAAGCTAGACCAAGACTCAAAAAGTTGTCACTTATGTCTTATACTTGGATGGTGAGAGATTATTTTCAATTTTGCTTATTTTATTTATTTTGACATATATAATGGACACCTTAGAAGAGTGCTTGAACACATTACTGTGTTATGCTTTTAACAGTGTGAAAAATGTTAAATAATTCTATTGAATCCCTCCAAATGGAGTTATAGCTACAAATAGATTTTCTTTGCATGCTATTACTTAAAGCTGATTTTTCAAGTCATTGAGAGATTTAAAGGCCCAAAATACTAATCATTAAATTTCAGACTTCACTAAAACAGTCACAGCTTGGTTTTTTTTTTTCCTTAAGATAGTTTATAAAAAGCTTTTTGTGCCTCTGGTTTGGAATGTAAGTATATTTTAGACTTTTTAAAATGAACTAAGATGCCAGAGTTGACAGATGAGCAGTGTGTCAGTCCTGTTTTGCCTGTCCTTCTTGTCACACACTGGTGGATATTTCTCCACTTTTGTTCCACTTTAATATAAAGCACACAGATGTTTCAGAACAAGACCTGACTTCTGACCTTGGGGCTATTAGGGTCTGGGTCCTCAGGGCCTGTGAAATTATCACAAGCTGAGCTAAAGTTTTTCTCCATCACAGGAAGTAACTAGTAAGTAAGAAGTTAAAAAGGAGCTTTGTCAGAGAGACAAGATGGTCTCAGTGAGGGTCAGCTTCTGTAGTGGGCTGTCTCTGCAGGAGGCACATGCATGGGAGGAGGAATAGAATATAGCCACTGGTACATCACATATCTGTCAGGCTGCTGCAGCAGAGCTGAGAAGTCTATTTAATGGAATATGCCTTGCTTGGATCTTAAAATATTAATAGTTATCATCCCAACTTCATGTATTTGCTGCTTTATGTGAGACAAATGATTAAGTATACAGTGTAAGGGCACAGACTGTGCCATCTGAAGAAAAATTGGCCTTGACCTAGAAAAATAGACTCGTATAAACAGATGACAGTGCTTGCTGATGAGATTTACATTCATTTTGATAATCTGATCAATACATTTAAGTTCATTTTATTTCTTTTTCAAAATGGTTTTTGAAGATAGGGCTGTGAAAAAAAAATTTTAAAACCTTTCGCTTTTGCCTAAAGCTATTATTTTCTTTTCTCTTGTTAC
This sequence comes from Typhlomys cinereus, assembly GCA_023101885.1. Taxonomy (NCBI): domain Eukaryota; kingdom Metazoa; phylum Chordata; class Mammalia; order Rodentia; family Platacanthomyidae; genus Typhlomys; species Typhlomys cinereus. The sequence continues at coordinate 421,390 of JALPQD010000067.1, read as the reverse complement.
CAGTGATGTTAAGGGGAAAATCAAGCATTTAAAACGCTAACAAAAGTGTAACATGAAATTTCTTATGTGCTTACAAATTTTAACGGTATCTTTATTTAAAAAGCACATTGTGAAAATTAATATATAAATCTTAAATCAGAGTTTTTAGCAGTTGTACATCACATATATACAGTAATGTATTTTTTAAATTGTTCTAAACTTTACACCTAATTAAAAACTATTCTGTCTTTCTCTTCTACACATACACACACATACACACATCCTAGCTTGCCCCATCATATTTCACTACATAGAAATCATTTTCTACTGCTATCATGCAAGTAAGCATTATTCTTAGATTGTAAATACCAGGAAATTGATTTTAAATATAACTTACATAGTATGTACAGTTTCAACAATAAATGTAGCTAGTAAAACTATGCACAGGGCTTTTTTTTTTTCAATAGCAAATGCTAGTCAAACCTCTGATGTAACATAGTTTCCCATTTATCACTGCGTATAATTGTAATTTGAAATTTAAAATGTTGTTAGTCAATATCTGAAGATAAATTATTCTTAATTTGGAAGCATAAAATTTTGGTAGAAGTTTCATGTTTTGCTAATTGTTTTCTTTTCAAAACTGAGAACATAATTTATGATTCCATCATGTTTTGAAGTGTTGGATTTCTCCTGAAGAATATGCTGTAATGAAATATTTATTTTCAGAGCTAGTATCCATTTTATGGTCACAAACCTGGCAGCATGACCAGGTCCACCATCATAAAAAAAAAAAGTAAAGTGTGCTATAGTAATAAGGAAACTGATACACAAAATACATCTTTGCTGTTCTTTCACACATCTTGTCGTAACAGTTCAGAGTTCCAATTCTCTAAACATTCTGCAAACCCAGTGAAAGTAATGATGAGGCTTTGTCATTTGACTCCAACGTATAGTTTTTAATAAACAAAAGGACTAGTTTACTAATTGATAATTAATGTTTGAAAGTAGTATACATGTTATCCAAAGTGTCTCTATTATTCAAATGTTACTACTATGTTAAAGTCACTAGTATCTTAAAGTCACTTGTTAAGCTATAATTTTAAAACTTTAAAATTCTGCTTTAAAATTTTGTATGTGATAGACCTGATACTCATAGTTAGAGTGTATTTACCAACTTTCTTTGATAAGACATATACAGATTGCATATTCCTCATCTTGCATTAGTTTTTAACATTTATATTCATTTATTTTTTTAATTGTCATGTTAAAACAATTCAGCTTCTGACCTTTCTCATCACGTATTTCTCTAAATACTTGAAAGAAGTAATTCTGCTGCTTTCACACAACTTTGTTCTTGTCTTTCAAGTTGATGATTGATCAGTTTATAAAATCATGAAAGCTTAATTTCTCTTGTATTTGGAAATGAGCTGTTTCCTTGTCAGTGCCTAGTTACCAGTCTCAGCTCATTTTACTGTTCGTGTTTGCCGGGTTGTGTAAATCAATTCACATTCAGATGTCTTCTCTGAACCAAAGCAAGAGTATTCATATTTTTATAAAATTTATTACTGAGTATATTTCAAGTAGTTTATTTGAATCCTCTTAGCTGATACAAAATTAAAGTCATTATTTTTATTTCTTTTCAGTGTTATCAGTGGTATGTTCACAGCCACCATTAAAAACATCCCTTAGAAATGTATGAAAACAGCTCCTTTTGAAAGCATGCCTCTGCCCACTTTTGATTTTGGTTTCTCCATGCTTGTCAGCACTTGATTGGCACTTCACTTGCATGTGAATTCAGGAATGAAGGGAACTCCCTTTTGCTGCCATTGTTCTGCTGGGCTCCCTGGCCTCCAGGCCGCCAGAGCTGCCTGCGCAGCTGATAGAGGACTAGTTTCGGACATGGTGCTGTGAGGACGCTCACCCTCTGCCCTGAAGAGATCTTTTTAAGTTGTTTGAGACATGATTTAGATTTACCCTGAAGAGAAAATGAAGCTGAACTAAAATCCTTAACCTTTACTTTTGGTGACATCCACTATGCCCTTGAAGAAGTATTCTGCAGCTTGCCCATAATGAAGAAAATAGATTAATATCCCTAGGATGTCTAGTTAATGTGATCTGAGAAAACAGTAAGCATCGAGAATTGAAGAAAAGCAAAATAAGGAATGATAAACCAGAGTAAAATGGAGTCATAATAGTATCAAAGCAATTCAGACTGAAAACGCTTTTGCAAACTTACTTTGAAATCTAGCCAATTTGGTAAAAATAAGTTGACATTTGTAGTAAAACTACTCGATACAGCTTAATTAGTTTGGTTTTAAAATTGTCTTCTATGTCCAAGTCTTTGCTTGCTCAAATGATGAACAACTTGAAGATAGAGTCTAAAGTTTCTCCAACTGCAAGAACCCAAAATGTAGTAGCAGAAGTAGTTATGAATATCTGCAGTCTACAGGGCTTAAACCTTGGCAGTAATGCTTTTACTAGTAAATGTGCTAATTCTTCGCACTCTCAATTTAATTATTGACAGATTTCAGAATTTTACCTAATCGATTCCTTCTCATTAGAGAGTATTCCCCTTTTTCTTGTGGTGATTTATAATCTCACTGCTTGTGTTCTCAGGTTTTTCTGATTGAAAAAAAATCAGTTTTCTGTAACTTTTTGTGAGTATAGTCTTTTCAATAAAAGAGGAACATTTTTGAAGTAAATTATGTGCGTATAGGCTTGCATAGCATTCTATGGAAGATATTTAGAAGATTACATTTTACCTTAGCTTAATTTTATCTTGCTTTTGATTTAATGAGTACCTTACTTTTGTTTCACGTTTTAATCCTTTGTAAGATATATTTTGCACAACTTAAGTGAGGCACAATTACTTATTAAGTTTTTGGGGATGTAGTTCATATGATATAAAATGCATGCTTTGAAATGATGTGCACAAACCAAAAGCTTTTAGCATATTTATACGCTATTACCAACATAAATAGTGCCCCTAAGTTTGCAAACATTAAATGTTACATGAGTCATTGCACATATCTGTTTCTGGTGTTTAGTGTGCTTATTTGTATTAAACTTTATAGATTGTGTGTAGCACCTAGTAATTTTCTGAATCTGAATATTCAGTTGTCCCATCACTTGGTTCATTGAAAAGACAGTTTTTTTTCCTTTGTGATTTGTGTTAGTTTCCTTGTGAAAATCAATTGGCTGTCAGCCTGGGAAATGGTTTAGCAGTTAAAGTGCTTGCCACACAAGCAGAAGGACTGAAGTTCAGACTCCCAGATCCCACACAAAATTTCCATGCAGACATGGTGGCCAGCCTACAATTCCTGAAGACAGAACTTGATAATCTCCAGAGCAAGCTGGCTAACCAAACTAACTCTGATGGCATCCTCTAGTTTTAATTAGAGACTCAACCTCAAAGGACGAAGGTGGACTAGCTAAGGGGACGATTCCTACTATCAGACTCAGGCCTCCACATACATGCGCACATGTGCTCATGCACCTATTCACATGCATGTGTCTACACTTTTTTCCCCCTCTTTTCTTTATTGATGAATTTTCTCTTTGATAATTTTATATATGTATGCGGTTCATTCTGAATACTTAACCCTTTACCCATTTTCATCTCCCCCTTTCTCTTACCAGCCCTCTTTTCCGGCATTTCTTCCTAACATTCCTCTCTTTTTTTTTTTTTTTTTTTTTTTTTGGCCTTAGTTCCCATTGGATTTAACCAGTCCTCTCTTACTCGCTCCCCTACCTCCCTTTATTAAACAGTACTGTGCTTGGGACATTCTCTCGGAGCCCAGGGCTGCACTGTGGATGCACAACTGAATATTTCCCCCTCCTGGAATCTGTTCGCTGCCCTGCCCATTGCCCGTCAGTATTTTACATGAATCCAGAAGCCTCTCTGTTCACATTAACCACGTAGGGCAATTGCAGTCAGGATTAGTAACCATCTGTGTTGTGGGTTCACAGTTGCCATGACCATGTCTTTTTAGCAGGGTGATATTTCCTATTCTTTTTCCCTATCTTTCCCTAAGAAATTTTAATTTTACTAGTCTTCAGTGACACTAAGGTCATGTTCAGAAAGTTACTGAAATATCGAAACATTTGGGATCTTTTTGTAGAATAAAGATTCCAAACTATTTCTTTGGAATTACCTTTGTAATAATCTTTTCTTAAGGATTATAGAAAACACATTTTGTTGATAGGAACTTTCTATGTTCTTTTTCAAGTATTTTATTTATTTACTTGAGAAAGAAAGAGAACACATATGCAATATGTTGACTTCCAGGATCGAGCTCAGGTCTCCAGATTTGGAGTCAAGCCCTTTACCCACTGAGCTGTCTCACCGACCCTTGATGCCTTGATGTTCTTATGGTCTCACAATGATCACTCATTGTAAACTCTCTCAAAAATAAATTTCCAAACTATATTAGTACTTGTGGCTTTACATCTAAAATTGAAAAGAGCTTTTAGAAGACAAATTTGCACTCCAAACAATCTGGCTACTCTCCTAGAATTTAGGATTCAGTCTTTATTAAGTAGTGAACTCAGATTTACTCAGAAGCAAGATAGACTCAGATCTGAAGTATACTAGTTCCATGTTGAGGTAAATCTTGAGGGAACAAAGACAGAAGAAATTAGATCTGGATAAGATCTCCTTTCTCAGTTCAGAATGGGTTTCAGGAATCAGTGAGCAAAGGCTTCGGGGTGTATATCAAGTGAGCAATCACTAGCTAAGTATCATAGAGTTTGATGATGCTGTAATCTGGTTTCAGGGAAAGAAAATCAGTAATAACTAAGCAAACATAATGTAGTAATCAATCTAACTACTTCTTTCTCGTGGTGTATTCATCTGATTTCCTTATAGGAAAGGAAGAAAAAAATAACAGATCCAGCACTGGGGACTGTTGACAAAGAAAAGTTTAAAGCTTTATCCTTTGCGTATGAGTACAGAAATTCAATGTTTTCCCAAGAGACAGGCTGTAGGAATAGTAGACCTTACTTTAAAAAATTCAAATAGGAGTACTATGGGGTAGCATTTTCCAGTTTTGTAGATCAGATCAATATTGATTGGAGTACAGTTCTTAATTTAGATGTGTTTAGTAACCAGAGCTAATCCTTGATGAAATTATTAAGTTTCTGTGGTAGTATAGGAGATGACTTATGATGACAGTCATTATGAGTCCTATCCTTCTTTGGGCTCAGGAGAACAAAACGCTACTGTTGAAGAGTATGCAGAATTAATTCTTAAAGTTGGAGACTTCTAATCTTGATGTGTGTATCATTTCTGTCTTATCTCATATATCTTGTTATAGATTTTCAACAATTTTTAGTGACATTAGAGATTGAACACAGAGTCTTAGGTATGCTAAGGATTCACTGTACCACTTACCTATGTCGAGTAAAGCTGTCTGGACTATATAATTTTGATTTTTATACAAACAGCTTCATAGAGATGTAACTGAATATTATGTCCCCAAGACAAATATTTTAATTGCTATTAAAGATATTCATTCATTTATTCAATTGAGCATTCTCACTTTGTATACATATTAAGAAAATAATACACTATCACCTCTCATCTCAGTAAGACTTTAGTCTAAGCAGGAAAAAGAGCAATATGGCAAGATAATTGTAAAGTTGGATGGTAGCCAAGAAGTCAGTATAAGTTCCCCCACATAAAAATTTATCCAGTAAATCTGTTTTAGAATTAAATTTTAAAAGTAGTTGTTTCTTTTTTTTATTATTATTTCCGCTCATACAAACTTAATAGGTACACCAGTTCCCTCCCTTGTTTCTTTTTTTTTTAATTTTTTATTATTTATTCAATTGTGCATGTATGCATATGTGCGCGTGTGTGGATGTATGTGCGTGTGTGTGTAGAACCACGGACAAATTTGGGAACCACCATGGACCGCCTCCACCTCCTCTTTTTTTACTCTGCCCCGGAATTCACAGGCTCCGTCCTACCAGGACCAGAAACGCAGGACACCCCCGCTTCTGTCCGGCATCTATACATGGGGTCTAGGATTCGAACTCAAGACCTTCCGCCTGCAAGGTAGAGGCTTAACCCCTGAGCCACCTCTCCAGTCCCAAAAGTAGTTGTTTTTATGGATGAATTAATATACTTTTCATCACAAAAAATTTAAGTTTTACTTTTATTCCCTTCAAACTTGGGATATGGTTAGCTTTTCATGTTCTATATTATTCTTTTATTATTACTTTTAATTGGTAAAGAATATGTAACAAAACCTTTATTCTTTTTTATGTCTACCACATTGCTTAGCCTGGCAAGAAAAACAGTTTGTACTCAACAAGAAGTTACCAACTGTGTGTGTGTGTGTGTGTGTGTGTGTGTGTGTGTGTGTGTGTGTGTGTTTTCATGAAGATGGGCAATATAATGAAGTCGGAGACAGAATATGAGCATTTAGAGTATCCTTCAATGTCTAACATGCACCATTTGTGGTTTTGAAATTATGGATGCTTGAGAGAACCATTAATGTAAATTACTAAATACAAAAATTTGACTAAGAACATTCTATCTCTTGGTCAAGGGAAGCAGTCAAGCCTAACCCTTACTTCAAACATCATTTATATTTTCTGTGATTAATTTGGATGAGTTAAGTCTCATATCCTCTAAAATTAGTTTCCCTATTTAAAATTAGTTTATTGATTGGGCTATAATAAGATTATTGTGAGCACAGATACAATTTTTTTCAATTTTAGCATTTGAGAAGACAGATCAGGGTGCTAGCAGACCATAGCTTAGATGCCTATTCATTTTCTGTCACATAGTTCTTTACTTTCTAAGGATTTTAAACCTACCATGGGATTATGAAATCTAAGTTTTGGGAAATTATAACCTCCCAGAGCAGAGGCCCCAGTTCCCAGTATCATTGAGTTATGTGTAGGGTTTCAATATACGAGTTTTCTGGAGACTTAGACATACAATGTACAATACAGAACTCCAGATCTTCAAAAATGCATGTTCTTATATGCACGCTTCATTACTTCTATCACAACAACCCTGAAAGTTCTTTTCCAACAGAACCCCTAGGCTGAAGTTCAAAGTCTCATCCAAATGTCATCTTAACCAGATGAGCAGAGCAGTCTAGGCACACTTTTTCCTTGGGTAAGGTGTCCTTCCAGATACAAGCCAGTGAGAGCATGAGTTGTTTGTGTTAGAGTAGAGCTATTTTATAATTGATTCCAGTGATTTTAGAAAACATCCTAACTCTCAATGTTCTTGGTGTATACTTCAGTATACACACACACATGCACACACACACACTTTAGTTTACCTAAGAAAAATTCCAGGTGTGGTGGCATTAATACACAACAAAAGTGTCTACCACTGCAACAGGCGGAACCTTCAAATTTTGAGTTTTGCTTTCTATTACATATTTTAAGGCATCTGTTCAAAAACTAAATGTATTTTGACTGTCTCAGTATTCAAATATAGTAATACATTGGATTCTGTGATATATTATAAACTTCAACATTTGATAACACTTACATTTTCGGTAAGGTCTTACAATAGATCCTCAGAACAGACACCTTCATATCTGGCTGCTATGGTAAGAATGCTGTCTCACCCAGATAGGTGACTCATGCAAACGTGGAATCCTGAGTTCACTCTCCAAAGTTCATAGTTGAAAGAGAGAACCAACCTCTGAAAGTTGTCTTCTGGCATCCATACACATGTTGTTATGCCTACACCTATTCTCCTCTTCTGTATCCCTTACTCGCTTTCTCCAATAAATAGTTAAAATATTTTTAAAAAATAAAAATGAGGATAGTTCTCTCACTGTCATAGAGACCTTTTATTTCTGTCTTCATAGGATCCATGTGATCTATCAGGCAGCCATGAGGTCTTAATATTTGTTTGAGTCTGACACAATTCATAGCAGTATCTTTTAGGATGAAGTTGGACTTTTTAGCTCTAACTAGTACTTACGAATAGCCTTGAGTTAGTGGTTGTGTCTTCAAGCTCCTTAACATCAATACTGCTGAATGATACTCTGCATCGGGCACTGTCCTAAGCAGTTTTATAACTTTATCTTCTTTAACTTTCCTAAAGGATTGGGGTATTTTTGCTTTTTTATTAATTAAATTTATTCTTTGACAGACAAATTCCATCTACCTTCACCCCCACTGTCTTACCCTCTCCCTACTACCTTTACTTACTCAACCCTCTTCCCTATAAATTTCTTTCTCAAATTCAGGTCTGTTTTGGTTTTGTTTTTAAGCTTTTCATTTCTTTCATTTTTGTTTGCTTTTGTTTTATGACACGCTGAGTTTAATCATGCCATCTGTATATCTGTGACTCTAAAGTTATCCATTGAAATTTGGTGGGCTCCCTAGGAGGTGTGCAACAGATATCAATGACTGGCCCTCTCCTAGAGTCTGTCAGTATCAGGAATGCAGCAATAGGAGTGCGGCTTCCCCATCCATGATTGAATATTGGCAGGACTGGTCTTGTGTGGGTCCAGTGCAGGTAACCACCTGTGAGCTTATGATCACGTTGGCAGTATCCTGCCTAGAACATGGCATTTTGCAGCCCTTCTCCCTGTCTTCCAGTTTATTCATGCTTCCCAGCCCCTCTTCCACAGCATTTCCTGAGCCTTAGAAGGGATGTAGAAATGTCTTATATTGGGCTTCACCTTTACCTGTCGCCAATTCTCAGCATCTTGATAGCATTAAGTCTGGACATTCATGTCCATTCACTGCATAGAGACTTGTCTGGTTAAGGCTGAGAGAAGGTTTTGTCTTTTGGTATAAACACGGAGATTTAGCAGGCAATTTAATGGTTTAAATTAAATCATGGTGGTAAGTTTTCCCCTTGGGCCTACGGCCTCCCCAGACATGGGATTTTTAACCTAGTTTATGATACTAGGTGTGTTTTTTTTTCCCTGTGAAGCAATGATTAGTTACCTCATAACAGTCTGCCACTATTCTCAGGTGGGAACATCTTTCCTGGCAAACTGATACTGTGGTTTGTAGTATTCACAGCTGGGTAAGACCATTGATGTCTTTTTTTCTGTCAATAACTTGCAACACACCTTCTGGCATTCTGAAAGTTAGCCAGCAGGAAGACGTTTCCAGCTCTTTTCCAACTTGATTTCCCTAAATTTTGAAACCTTGGTGTGTGTGTGTGTGTGTGTGTGTGTGTGTGCGTGTGTGTGGTGTGCTGTGTGTTGTGTGTGTTCCACAATAGGATCTTATCATCTGGTTCTGGTGGGTAGCCAAGAAGAATGACAGAAGTCTGTATTATTTTGGGAGCCTCCTGACCAAGAACTCCTGTGATGGTATAAACTCCTGGTTTTGGGATCTTCATGGAAACTTCCTATCTTGTAACCCAAATAGGAGGATATAAAAGAGAATTTAAAAGCAGATGCCCTACATGGCTAGATGAAACCTCCTAACAGTTTCACAAGATCTTTTCAAGTAATGTTTCCCTGAGTTATATTCTCCCAGTCTTTTTTCCTTTTTATTTTGACACAGGATCTTGCTAAGTTGTCCAGGCTCGCCTTGAACTTGCAGTCATCCTAGACAAGTTTCTAAGGATTTGAGATCACACTTAAACACCAGGTTCTGCTTAATATCCCATTTTATAGATAAAAGGTACTTTTTTTCTCTTTTTTAAATAGTGATCTTTTACTTTGTTTCATAAGGATTTTCTGGGATACAAAACAATAAGCAGTGTAATAATACACTTATGGAAGTGACTTTTTTCATTGGTATATAATGTTTATACATATTGAGGGGATTCATTATGATAATTCAATATATGTATATAGTTTACAATAATCAAATCCTATTAATATTTCTGTTGTTTCATATAGCTCTCATTTTTGTGTCAAGAACATTTAAACTCTTCTAGCTGTCTGAAATATATAATGCATTGTTTTATTGTTTATTTTCCTGGGCTATAGAACACTATAACCTGTCTCTATTTTGTAGTTGTTATTCAACTTTATTCTATCTTCCCAGCACCCTACATATTTTTTCTAGTCTCTAGGGACCTGTTTTCTATGCTTGCCTTCAAGACCAATTTTAGCTTCTCAATATGAGTGATAGCATGCCTTTTTATGTACCTGACGTTTTTAACCTTCCTGTCTTTCAGTTACATCCATACTGCTAAAGATAATGGAATTTCATTTTTATGGTTAAATGTTCAATATTCCATTATTTCCATATGCTGTATTTCCTTTATCCACTCATAGTCTGTAGACTCCAAATTTTATTGTTTTATTTTCAATATTGTGTGTTGAACCTTATGCATGCTAGACAGCTGTTCTGCCATTGAGCTATTTCTTTTTTTTTTATGTACTTGCATACAATGTAACATTCTATTTATTTATATATTTATATTTTAAATTGGGCTTTTTTTAATTAGAAATTTAATTATACATTTTAAAATTTTTTACCAGTTCCCTCCTTCCCCCCTCCTCCCCCCGAACCCCCTCCTCCCCCTCCCCATCCCCCAGTGCCTCCCCCCCAATTCCCAGAGAGTCCTTTATCGTGTACGCCTAACTCTCCACTGGGTCCTCCTCTCTGATGACATATAAGGACCCAGTGGCATTTCCATAAGCCCTTTCTCTTGTTCCCCTTAAGCATAAGATCACTACTATGGCTGTCAATCCCTTGCCTCCAGGGGTCTCGGTGCCCTTAACAGATGCTAGACTTTATGAGGGCAACAGTGCGCTGGACATTGCGCAGGGTATGCAAAGTCCCATTATGATTGCTTTGGCCCCAACTATTGTTGAGAATCTTGCAAATCGTTGCTCCTCCCATCCTTTTGCTCTTACAATCTTACCGCCCCCTCTTCCGCAAATGTCCCTGAGCTCCAGGATGGGGAGAGATTAGGCTGTCCTAGTTCTATGTGATTGATATAGTCTCTGAAGTTCTGGATTGTGGTTTGTTGATTTTCTTTTGCAGTTTTGCTGCTCCTGCAATTCCCTTCACTCCATTCTGCTGGGCACTGTATGTCACCCCCTGGCCAGAGACAAAAAGCTGTTAAACTGGAGTCTTGTTGTAATAGCACATTCAAGGGTAGATGTAATAAGAGTAGGAAACCTCACTGAGGGAGGGGTCCATCACCCATTTGCAAAATGATTACTTTTTATCTGCTAGACTATATGCCCTCCCCTTCTGGTGAGATCAGGAAAGAACGTCTGTGAACTTAACCAGGTTTCTCATTACTTACTTGCAGACCTTGATGGAGGCCTATTTTCTCTGCTGTAACATGGTCCCCTCTCTCCTTGTTTCTGGTGTGGCCCTCCTAACCCATCTCTCTTGTTCATAATCCTTGCAATTACTGTGTTACATAGACTTACTTTTGAGTGTCTCAATGTGGGCTGGGTGAGTTTGGTACTAGGAGCCACCTAATAGGGAGTACATACGGCGCTTAATTTTCTGGGTTTGGGATACTTCACTTAATATAATTCTTTCTAATGACATCCATTTCCCAGCAAATTCCAGTAATTCATCATTTTTGATGACTGAGTAGTACTCCATTATATAGATGTACCACAGTTTCCTTATCCACTTGTCAACTGTTGGACATTTAGGTTGATTCCATGACTTTGCTATTGTAAACAGTGCTGCTATGAACATGGTCGAGCTTGTGCTATCGAGGCGAACCTCTGCTGCATGGGGGGTTATTCCCAAAAGTGGGATAGCAGGGTCATATGGCATTTCAATCTTTAATTTCTTTAAGAATCTCCAGACGGCTCGCCAGAGTGGCTGTATGAGTCTACATTCCCACCAACAATGTAGGAGAGTTCCCCTCTCTCCACATCCTCTCCAGCATTTGACGTTGTTTGTATTGTGGATTTTTGCCATCCTGACCGGGGTGAGATGATATCTCAGGGAAGTTTTGATTTGCATTTCCCTGATGGCGAAGGAAGTGGAGCATTTTTTAAGATAATTGTTAGACATTTTAATTTCATCCCTGGTAAAGTTTCTTTGAAGTTCCAGGGCCCATTTTTTAATTGGGCCAGTGTTTTCCTTGGAGTTTAGTTTTTAAGTTCTTTGTACACTCTGGACAGTAGAGCTCTGTCAGATATGTGGTTAGTGAAGATTTTCTCCCATTCTGTGGGTTGCCTTTGAGCTCGTGTTACAATCTCTTTATCTGAACAGAAGCTCTTTAATTTCACAAGATCCCAACTGTTGAGAGTTGGTAGCAGTGACTGTGCCATTGGATGTCTGTTTAGGAAGTGTTGGCCTAGCCCAATCAGCTCGAGGGAGTTCCCTATCCTTTCAACTATGGTTTTTAAAGTCTCTGGCCTGATATCAAGGTCCTTGATCCATTTGGAGTTAAGTATTGTACATGGTGACAAGTACGGGTCCAGCTTTAATCGTCTGCATGTGGAGATCCAGTTTTGCCAGCACCATTTGTTGAAGATGCTGTTCTTTTTCCATTGGATTCTTTGGGCCCCTTTGTCAAAGACCAAATGGCTGTAACTTTGTGGGCTTATATCTGGGTCTTCAATCCTTATCCATTGATCTGTGTGTCTATTATGGAGGCACTACCAGGCTGTTTTTATAACTATGGATTTGTAGTATAGACTAAGGTTTGGTATGGTTATACCTCCAGCTGTGTTTTTGTTACTCAGTATTGTTTTTGCTATCCTGGATCTTTTGTGCCTCCATATGAACTTTGAGATTGTTTGGTCAACTTCTTTGAAGAATTGCTTTGGGATTTTGATTGGTATAGCATTGAATCTGTTATTGCCTTTGGTAGGATGGTCATTTTTACGATGTTGATTCTGCCAATCCAGGAACAAGGGAGGTCTTTCCACCTTCTGGTGTCTTCTGCAATTTCTTTCTTTAGGGTTTTAAAGTTTTCATTGTAAAGGTCTTTTACCTCCTTAGTTAGGTTTATACCAAGGTATTTCATTTTTTTAGGGGTTATAGTAAATGGTATGGTTTCTCTCAAGGCTTTTTCACTTCTTTCATTCTGGGCATATAGGAAGGCCTCTGATTTTTGCACATTTATTTTGTATCCTGCCACCCTGCTGAACTTCTCAATTAGTTCCAGGAGCTTCCTGGTGGAGTTTTTGGGATCACTCAGGTATAAGATCGTGTCATCTGCAAATAAGGATAGCTTGACTTCTTCCTTGCCGATTTGAATCCCTCTTATGTCCCTTTCTTGTCTTATGGCTTCAGCTAAGACTTCAAGTACAATATTGAATAGAAGTGGTGAGAGTGGACAGCCTTGTCCAGTTCCTGATCGAAGTGGGAATGCTTCCAATTGTTCCCCATTGAGCATAATCCTTGCTGTGGGCTTGTTGTATATAGCTTTTATTATATTGATTAAGGTTCCTTCCATTCCCACTGTCTCTAGCGTTTTGATCATAAAAGGCTGTTGGATCTTGTCAAAAGCTTTTTCTGCATCTATCGAGAGTATCATGTGGTCTTGGACTTTGGACTGGTTTACATGATGAATTACATTTATTGATTTGCGTATGTTGAACCAACCTTGTGTGCCGGGGATGAAGCCTACTTGGTTCCCATGAATGATCTTTTTAATATGTTTTTGAATCCGATTTGCTAAGACTTTGTTGAGAATCTTTGCGTCTGTGTTCATCAGGGAGATCGGCCTATAGTTTTCTTTCTTAAGTGAATCTTTATTAGGTTTTGGGATTAAAACGATATTAGCTTCATAGAAGGAATTTGGTAGTGTTCCTTCCTTTGGTATTTGATGGAACAGTTTAAGGAGTATTGGTGTTATTAACTCCTTAAATGTCTGGTAGAACTCTGTGCTGAATCCATCTGGTCCAGGACATTTTTTGGTGGGAAGATTGAGATTACTTCCTCAATTTCCTTGTATGTTATAGGACTATTTAAATAATTCACAACTTCCTGATTCAATTTAGGTAAGTTGTGTTTACTTAGAAATTCATCCATCTCTTTTGTGTTGTCAAACTTCACAGAGTATAAGTTTTTGAAATATGATGTTATAATTCCCTGGATTTCTTGGGTATCAGTAGTGATAACTCCATGTTCATTTCTCAATTTGTTAATTTGGGTTTTCTCTCTCTTGCTTTTGGTTAGTTTAGCTAGGGGTGTATCAATCTTGTTGATTTTTTCAAAGAACCAGCTTTTTGATTGGTTGATTTTTTTTCTATCGTTTTCTTAATCTCGATTTCAGATATTTCTCCCCTTATTTTGCTAATCTCTTCTACTACTTTTGGGATCAGATTGCTCTAGTTTCTCTAAAGCTTTAAGCTGTATTGTTAAGTTGTTTATTTCTGATGTTTCCATTTTTTTGACGTAGGCATTAAGAGCTATGAACTTACCTCTTAGAACAGCTTTCATTGTGTCCCAGAGATTTTGGTAGGTTGTATTTTCGTTATCATTCACTTTCAGGAAATCTTGAATTTCCTTTTTAATTTCTTCCTGAATCCAGTTCTCATTCAGCATCATAGTGTTAAGTTTCCAGGAGTTAGTGTATTTTCTCTTGTTTGATGTGTTGTGGATGTCCAGCTTTAGGCCGTGGTGGTCTGATAGGGCACAGGTTAGAATTTCAACTTTCTTGTATATGTGTAGATTCGTTTTGTGGCCCAATATGTGATCTATTTTGGGGAAAGTTCCGTGTGCTGCTGAGAAAAATGTCTTTCAGGTTTGATTAAGTTCCAAAGTGTCTCTGTTAAGCTTTTGACCTGTTGATCTATCCCATGTTGAGAGGGCGATGTTGACGTCCCCAGGAATTATCGTTTGGGGGTTGATTTCTTGCTTTAGACGCTGTAGGGTTTTCTTAATGAATGTGGAGGGGCGCGTCTTGGTAGCATATATATGTTCAGTATTGTGAAGTCTTCCTGGTGAATTGTACCTGTGACTAAAATGTAGTATCCATCCGTGTCTCTTATAATTTTCTTTGGTTTGAAATCCACTTTGTCTGATAGCATAATGGCTACCCCTGCCTGTTTTCTGCTTCCATTTGCTTGTAGAATTGTTGACCAGCCTTTTATTTTTAGAGCATGCCTATCTTTTGTGGTGAGATGGGTTTCCTGCAGGCAGCAGATTGATGGATTGTGATTTTTAATCCAAGTTTGTAATCTATGTCTCTTGATCGGTGAATTAATTCCATTAACATTTAGTGTTATAATGGAGAAACTATTGTTAATTCCAGACATTTATTATGTTTAGTAGCTTTTATAAGTATATTGCTTTGCTTTTAATGGTGTTATATTTGCCTTCTGTTCTCCTGGATATGCCTGTTTTTTCTTCACGCTTGAGTATCATTTCTAGCATGTCTTGAAGGCCTGGTTTGGTGGACATGTATCCCTTCAAGTTGTCTTTGTGCTGGAAAATTTTTCTTTCTCCCTCGATCATGACTGATAGTTTTGCAGGGTAAATCAGCCTGGGTTGACATTTTTGCTCATTCAATACTTGAAGTATGTCTCTCCAAGCTCTTCTTGCTTTTACTGTTTCGACTGAGAAGTCATTTGTTATTTTAATAGGTTTACCTTTAAAAGTGACTTGTTTTTTCTCCCTTGAAGCTCTCAGCACCAGTTCTTTATCTTGAATGTGGAGTGTTTTAACTATTATTTGCCGTGGCGTGCTTCTATTTTGGTCGTATCTGTTTGGGGTGCGGAATGCCTCTTGTATATGAATGGGCCTCTCTTTTTTTAGATGAGGAAAGTTTTCCTTGATGATCGTTTGAAAAATTTCCTCAGGGGTGGTATTTTGAGATTCTTGCTCTGGTATTCCATGAATACGCATGTTAGGCTTCTTCAGGGTGTCCCATATCTCTTGGATATTTCTCTCAAGTATCTTTTTGGCTTTAACAACCTCTTCCATTGAGCTGGTTACTACTCCCACTTTATCTTCAAGGTCTGAAATTCTGTTTTCTGCTTCATTAGTTCTGTTGATAAGACTCTCTGTGGCGTTCTGGGTTGAAGATAACTTGTCTTTTAGCTCAGTTTTAAACTCTGCTTGAGTTTGTTTTAACTGCTCTATGCCACTTTTTGTTTCTTGCACTGTTTTTCTCAACTCCTCCAGATGTCTGTTGTGTTCCTCTTCAAAGTGATTGATTCGATTATGTAATTCCTCTCGGATTTCCTCTTTCATAGTATTGAACATGGTAATGATCATATTTTGAAAGACCTTATCCTGGGTGAGGCTTTCTTGGCCTTTTTCCGCGGGTTTGTTCTTGTTGGAGTCTAACATTATGGGATTAATTTCTTCAGTGGGAAATTTGTTTACTTGAGTGTTGCTTCTTATGGATTTGCACTTTGACTTTGGCATTGTCATTTTAACTCTTAAGATCTCTCAATTTCACTAAACTGAATTATTTGGCCTGGGGTCCTGGTGGGCGGGGCCCGAACGGGGACTTACCTAGGGTGTGGGATGAGGCTCGGCTGGACCGCACGCGTGTCCGCGTGTCCGGACCGGCGGAGCGGGGTGGGGTGAAAAGGGAGGATGGGTGCGTCGGTGTGGAGCTATTTAACCCGAGGGCAGCAGGGGCGGGGCCCGGGCGCAGGGGGAGGTCCTCCTCGTCCCTGGGCCCCCGAGCGGCTCCGGCTGGATGGTGGGAGTCGGAGCCGGGTCCCTGTGGGCTGACCTGGGGTCCTAGGGCGCGGGGTGAGGCCCGGCTGGACCGCGCGTGCGCGTCCCGACCCCATTGAGCTATTTCTTCAGCTCTTCTTTCTTTCTTTTGAGTCATTGTCATGAAGTTGACATCATTAGCTTGGAACTTACTCTGCAGCCCATGAAAGTCTTGATCTTGTGGTCTTTCTGCCTGCTGGCAGGATATGATTGCAGCCCCTTCCACCAGGCCTACCTTAGTGTTCCTTTTATTTCGTATTTCAGTGATAATTTATGATATTGAACAGTTTTCCACAGCTATCTATTAGCCAGCCATTTCTGTATCGTCTTCTGAGAAAATTCTATGTATGTTTATGGCCTGTTTTTAAATAAGATTATTTGGTTTATTTTCTCATGGAATTTGTCATGGTTTGACATGTGTCCCCCACAGGATCATGTATTTGGAAAGGTCATGGCACCTTTTGGAAGTCGAGCCTTACTAGAAGAAAGCAGTCATAGGGGATGGGCCTTGAGGTTGGTTAGCCCCGCCCTACTTGAGTTAGTCTGCTCTTGAACTTGCATACAGCAGCTCTCCATCTCCATGAAGAATGTGACTTACCCCATCTCCAGATTCACCAGCCAGCCATGCCTTTCCTACCATAAAGGACTATATCTCCCCTCTTGACTTTGAGTGGTGTCTCAGTGGCAACATGAAGAGTAATGGGTTTGAATTCCTTGTATATTCTGGATGTTGATTCCTCATTATGTGGATTGTTTGCAAAAGTACCTTCACACTCTGAAGATCGCCTCTTCACTTCTGACTTGCTATGCAGAGGGTTTAGTTTGATGTAATGCCCTTGTTTGTTTTTGCTTTTTTTTTTTCCTGTGCTTCAGATATCTTATTCAAAAAACCCTTACCCACTTGAATGAACAGAATCATTTCCTTTACTTTTTAAGTGTGATTTCATAATAGTGTTTTAATTTCTTTGGTCTGTTTTCTCTATGTGGATATCTCTTTCCCAACTTCATTTTTGAAAAAACGTTTTCTGCTGCATGTTCTTAGCACTACTGCTGGAAATTAGTTGGCCTTGGATGTGTTGGCTTACTTATTTTCTTTGTTCTCTTCCTTTGGTCTATGTTTGTCTTGTTTTCATTCCAGTACCATGCTGCTTTATTATTACCAAGGCTTTTTAGTATGCTTTACACTCAGGTAGCAAAGACTTTCCATTTTCTTTAGTTTGCTCAAGATGATTTTGACTATTTAGAATGTTTTGTGGTTCCTTACAAGTTTTACAAGTTTTTTTCTAGTTCTGCAAAGAACATTGCTGGTCTTTTGGTAGACAGTTACATTTCATGTTTGGACTGCTTTGGTAGAATGGATACGTTAGCAATATTGACTCTTCCAATCAGCAAATATGGGTTATGTTTCCATTCAAGATGATAGTGTTTGCTATGCAGATCTTTTACCTCTCTGGTTAATTAATTTGGTTACATTAATTCCTAGGTATCATATTACTGCTTCCTAGTATATTATTTATTGCTCTTGTGACTAGGATTCCTTTCTTTTTTTCCAGTCAATTTATTATTGTTATATAACAATTCTACTCTTTGTTGCAGTTTAACTATTAAATGCCCCCCACAGCTCATATGTTTGAACATTTGGTTCTCAACTAATGACATTCTTTTAGGAAGTTGTGGAACCTTTGAGAATGGAACCTTTAAGTCTGGCTGGCAGACTTAATTCATAGGGACAGTTCTCAAAAGGCGTGTCTGTGTCTCACTTGCCTCCGGACCCTTAAGCTCCTCTCCTCCACCACCACACATTGCCTCTTCCATGCATTTCCCACCGACAGACTGAAATCTCCTGAAACCATGAGCTAAAATAATCTTTCTTCTCTAAGCTGTTTCTGCTAGTTATTTTTTCACAGCAATGTGAAAAATAACTATGTTATTCTTTTTGTTGATTTTTTTTTTTTTTTGCTCCTGCTAATTTACTGAATTTTTAAAAATCAGTTTTAGCAGTCTTTGATAGTCTTTAGGATTGGGGGGAAGGGAGTATAAAATTATTTCAGCTATAAATGGGGATAATTTTACTTCCATCTTTTCTAATTGTTCTACTAGCCTACTACAGTATTGTGTAGAATGAGAACAGTGAAATGAATATTCTTGTCTAGTCTGGATCTTAGAGGAAATGTTTTCACTTTTACCATCTTTAGTGTGATTTCTCTGTAAATTAGTTATACAGTCTTCATTATGTTAAGATATATTGTTCCTTCTTTATTGAACATAAAGCAAGAAAGCTTATCAAGTAAGGTACCTGTTTGCAAACTTGGGGACCTACGGTCAATGAAAAGAACAGATTTTCAGAAAAGTTTTTCTCTGATTTGATATTGTATACATGTATGCATGTGTATATTCTTCCTCCCTCCCTCCCTTTCTTCCCTTCCTTCCTTCTTTCCTCCCTTCTTCCCTCCTTCTCTTTCTCTTAAATAAATAAATTCATAAATAAATAAATTCATAAATAAGATAAAATACAAAAAAGTTCCTTTCATTTACCTAATTTGTGGAGAGTTTTATCATAAATGGATGCTGAATTTTATTCATTGCTTTGTGTGCCTATTTAGATGACCATATATTAATTTTGTCTTCTTGATGTTTTAATATTACAAGAATACTTATATGTATATAAATGTACATATATACATATTCACATATATGTATATTTAAATCATTCTTGTGCCCTAGGCCAAATCACACTTGGTCATTATTTATAGTCATTATGTGCTGAATTTTTGTGAGAATTTTATCTACATTCATCATGGATATTAGTCTGTATTTTCTTTTTCTTTCTTTTCTTTAGACTTCATTAATTGATTGATTGTGTGTGTGTTTGTGTGTGTGTGTGTGTGTGTGTGTGTGTGTGTCAGAGAGCACTATGTGTCCCTGTGGAGGGACTTCGGGAGTCACCCTGGATTGTTTCCACCTCCTTTTTGCTTCTCTCTGGTATTTCCCAGGCTCAGCTCAACGGGGTAGAAGTGCAGGCTGTGACCATTGCCACCTGGTGTTTTTACATGGGACCTGGGATCCAAACTCAGTACCTTCTGCTTGTGAGGCAGAGTCTAAATTAACCTCTGAGCCACCTTTCCAGCCCTAGTTTTCTTTTTTACTTGTTTTTGGCTGGTTTCATAGAATGAGTTTGACAGCATGCTTTATTTTCAGGTTTCTGGTAGGAATTGAGAAGAATTGGTATTATTAGATCTTTACTTATTTTGGATAATGCAGTAGTCAGACTCCCAGGTTCTAGACTTTGCTTCGACAGATCTTTAACTACTGCTTTAATTTTTGCTTTTTATTTTTGATCTTTTTGATGACCTATTGCCTCTCAGTTCAATCTTGGTTAAGTTATAGGTATCTATGATTTTGTCTGTTTCTTCTGTGTTTTCCAATGTTAGGGTATAATTGTTCATGATAGTTTCTTAGGGTCTTTTGTATTTTTATTGGTTATAATGTGGCCTTTTTCATCTCTGATTTTTTTATTAGAATCTTCTCTCTTTTCTTTTAGTTTACCTAAATGTTAGTCAATTTGTTCATGCTTTAAAAACATCAACTTTTTTTCTTTGACCATATTTTTTGTTTCAATTTTCATATATTTCTTTCTACTAATTTTGGTTTTAATTTGTTCTTGTTTTCCTAACTGTAGTGACTTTTATTCTTAAAATAACTTCAGGATTCAATTCTACATTTTTCTGATGAGCTCCATGATAATGTATTTTTGCAATCTACTGCTTTTTTAGTGTTACAAGCAAGGCTTTCAGTCCTTATGAATTACTGATTACTCATGAAAGTGAAACAGTGGAAAATTTAAAATAACAATCCCTATGTTATTTATATTTAGATGCTGAATTTGTTTTTGGTGTGGAGGGATTTAACTTAAAGAAAAATGAAATCTCAACGATCTGGAAAGCAATTGAGTTGTCTTGTCTACACCCTTCTTTGTAACAAATTCTTTTATCACCAGCTAAGTAGAATGAACTTTCAAGTCTCAGTAGAACAGTCTCTTCTGCCAGTATTTTCTACCTTGTGCTATCAAGGTCTGTTACTAATAGTTATGCAATATATCACTTGCTAATTACTAGCCATTGTTTTAAGTGCTTTAGAAGCAATAACTTGTGTAATCCTCATAGCAGCCTGTCTTAATTTTTTCCTGTTGCTATGATAAATATCCTTACAAAAGCAACCTAAGGAAGGAAAGATTTATTTTAGCTCACAGGTGTAGATACAGTGGATCAGTGTCAAAATCAAGGCAGCAGGAGCTTGAAGAAGCTACTCACATAGTTTCCACTCTCAGGAAGAAGAGGGAAGTGAATGCTATATGCTTAGCTCTTTCTTTCTTTCTTTCTTTCTTTCTTTCTTTCTTTCTTTCTTTCTTTCTTTCTTTCTTTCTTTCTTTCTTTCTTACTTTCTTTCTTTCTTTCTTTCTTTCTTTCTTCTCTCTCTCTCTCTCTCTCTCTCTCTCTCTCTCTCTCTGTCTCTCTGTCTCTCTTTCTTTCTATATACTCTAGAATTCTCATGGTACGATAGATTTTCTTGTCTCAATTAAGCTGATCAAGATAATCTCTCACAGATATGCACAGAAGTTAAATAATTCCTCATAGGTGTGCTTAAAGGCTTGTTTCCTAGGTGATTCTAGATTCTCTCAAGCTAATAATTTACACTTATCATTACACAATCCTATGATATAGGAAATATTAATACCCTATTTCCATGTAAGGAAGCAACTAATAAATGATAGAGTCAGAATTTAACCCAGGCTCTCTGGTTCAGAAACTTATGCTCATGTCTCCTATAGTGGACTACCGCTCCAAAAGAAACACAGGTTAGGAAATTATAGATATGCTCACTGTATATCTCTAGAAAATGTGTTCAGCCTAAGTTTAACTCTGTACAGTAGTCTTATGAGCCCTGTTTTAAGGATGAGAGACTGAAAAGGGTTTCAGGTTAGAGCCATGACTGAAATCCAGGTCAGCCCAGCCTCAGACTCTGCTAATGTGCTAGCATATACTTCCTTCTATTTTTTTAGTTTCATAAACTAAGTTTTCAGGAAATTAGGATGTGAGTTAATTAATGAGGGAACTCTCCATTAAGGAAATTCTACATAATGCTTTTAACGAATATTTTTAGCAAAATCTGTATACATAATACCTATTTTTAAATTAAAAATGTGCTACTAAAAGCAAGTAGCATGCCTATTGTGCAGATTTGTATCGGGTCAGAACAGAATGTTCTTATTCTGTGCCTATTTTA
The DNA here is from genome assembly GCA_023101885.1 of Typhlomys cinereus. Classification (NCBI taxonomy): domain Eukaryota; kingdom Metazoa; phylum Chordata; class Mammalia; order Rodentia; family Platacanthomyidae; genus Typhlomys; species Typhlomys cinereus. The sequence goes on along the minus strand of JALPQD010000067.1, from coordinate 399,571 downwards.
ATGTCAATATATAACAAATATCACATGATAATACTTTAAATTGGGTTTCTATTTTTCACTACATATCAGAGATAATATGATTTCAATATTATAATGAAAGAGAAACTGGTTGATCTTTTGTATTTTACTCACTGTAAATTGAAGTCCACACTTAACTGTGAATCTCACACTACTCAAAAATCTCATATTTAAAATTAAAATGAGAAAAGGGAAACATTTGAGTCCCTATAATTAACCTTCTACTTCATGCCTTTCTGATTTATAAGCACTTTGTGTTATCTAATACTTGAAAAGCTATAAAAGAGTATTATAGTGCTTTGAATTTTTAATCTCTATGCTTTCCTCATGTAAAATAGTCAAGTTTTTATAAAGTTTTAAGTCTAAGTAAAAAGGATCATGCATTTGAATAACACAGTTATGTTGTAGGAAAAAAAATCTTATTAAAATGAAACTTAAGGTCTTACCAATGCAGAAAGCACTAGAAGAGTTAAAAAAAAAAAAAAAACAGAAAATATGCTTTCCTTTTTGCTTTTCCTGCCTAACCTCAACTTTCTTTCCTTTGGCTTCATAAACCAAGGTTTTAAGATATCTGTGTCCTGTAACAGCTAAATAAGCAAGTTCAGATAGGGAACTTCATCAAAGAGCACTGGCTTTCCTATTGACACAGTGTATTATTTTGGAAAATCAATACCAACAAAATGATTGAAGAAAGAGTCAGAGTTTATTTTTTAAATTTGAAGTTTTCACTAAATACCTAATAAAATGTATCTACCATTAAATGTTCACATTTAGAATTCAAAGTAAAAGACCGTTAAGGTGAAAGTCCTGGTGCAAGCTCACAGAATTTTCTTTCTTTTTGCTTGGTTATATCATATTATAGTTGATAACATCATCATTTTTCATTAAGGTGTTGTTTCTTAACTCATGAAAGGCCTTTTTAAAATATGAATTCTGAATAAGAAACAGTTAGTTTAGAAAAACAAAATTAACAATTTTGCAGTTTGAATATTCTCTCTAGGCCTAATTTTTCGATATACCCTCATATGCCTACTTCCTTTTAAGACCATCCACAGGGATGGAATTAATATTTGTGTATGGACTTTGTAGATTCACTAACTCTTAAAGTTATTGTGCATTCTAGTCAGAATTTAGAGTGTCTTTTTAAAATGTAAATATTAACTTTAAAGGAAAAATTGTTTCTGCATCAATTTGTAACTTAACCACAATAGAGAATAATCTTTGATGAGTGACCTTTTAATCTGAGAATAATTGTAATTTTACATATTGAATTATTTCTCCCGAAATATCTTCTTTCTTTTTGGTTAAGACATACCTAAGATATGTGAGCTTTTTCTTGGAATTTCATTTCCAGTTCATGAATACAAACATTCTTAAAACTTAACCTTCTGAAATGTCAGCAAAAATCAGCTCTGCCAAGAATTCATAAGAAATCAGAATTTTATTTGCATCATCTTAAAAGTAATGCTGAGTATTTTCCCATGATGTTTTCATCTTCTTTACTGCACTCCAGATTCCAGGAAGTTTTTAACTATTTAAAAAAAAAAAAAAGCATGTTAAGAATTCACAAGAAATGTGAGATATTCATCAGTATATATTTACTGTCTGAAGTTGAGATAGCTGTGAGTTTTTTTAGATTTAATTGATCTATTGCGCATGTTCCTTCCCTTGGTTGCAAGGAGTGCTTCTATTTGCATAAGGCCCTGGGCAAGGTTCTTTCTTGCATTGATTGACCTGTCCAAGGCAGTCTGATGTGTTCTTGCATTGATCACTTTGTCTTTCCTGGGAAGACAGTGTTATACTGAGTTCATCTCAAACATTCTAAGGAGAAGGCAAAACTTTACTGCAGATGTCTCAATTTATTCAGATGTTCTTTTCAGTAGAGGGCCTTTTTTGATGATATGTATTTTCCCCTTTCTAATTTGGATGTTTCTGTAATTTGAGTGCACTACAGACTAGATTATGTTTGAAAAAAGCCTCTTTAAAGAAAATTGTCAGAGTATATGCTACTTATCTGGTGCTATTTTTGTTTTTCAGTGTTTTTTGATTCTACCTTAAAAGCATTTTCTTTAAATATGGTGCCCTAAACCTACACATAAACTTAAATTAACTGCTGTGTGCAGCATGTTGCCACTTGTCTTCATGTCAGTACAATGTGTGTTTCTTTATATGTTTAGAAAAAGTTAGAAATTTTTCTATTTCTCCGGGAGTCAGTGGTCTCAAATGATTTACCTAGTACTGCTGTTCAGCAGATCAGCACTGTTAATATGAACCATGTAAACTTGTAAATTTGTCAAGTATAGAATTAATAAAGGATCTGTCTATCAATTATGAGCAGAACATGTTTCATCTCTTAACTTTTACAGTGGAAACATTTAACAATTAAAGCAAATCTGTGAAAAAATGAACACCGAATGTTATAACATTTATGGCATTTTTTGTTGGCTGACCCTTAAATGGACATTCATATTGTCTGCCAAGGAACCTATTTGCCTACATAGTTAATTATCAAGAAAAATGCCCATTTCCTACAACCTGGTTACCACAGATTTAGTGAGGAACTGGTCAAACAGATGTAAGGTTCTGTCTGTTCATGGGCGCCTCTAGACCATACTCTTCCTCAGAACCCATGTAAGTTTACATGGAGCTTACTTTTGACAAAGATTTAGAAGCATGTCATGGTTGAATTTAATTATTGTATTGTTAGTAGTTAAACTGTTACCACAATGCCATAGTGATTTTAAGAAGCATGTTTAGTAAAACTATAAATAGACACAGTTTATATATGCTGTGCTATTTTCATTAAACAGGTCACCATTTCTCAATATTGCTAAAAAAAAAATAGAGACAACATTTGTCAGGAAAACACTGGACCAGTTATTCCATTCAGTTATGTCACTTAGGATATCATAAGCCATGGTAATTTTATTTGAATAGTTGTTTTATGAAATCTGATAATGAAATATTAGCAGTCATGTTTCTTTTGCTCAACTAAGAAGTCCTAGAGCTTCGTAGTTTAAAATTAAGCCAGAGTGAATTAAATGTTTATTTAAGTGCCATAAATCATAAAATTATTGACATTTGCTGTTCTTATACTTCCTGCAAAACATGAAGTATTAAAGAGATATACACATGAGTTTCCTTTAACCAGTTGGTGTCCATAAATAGAATTACTATTCATGTAAATAGCATACATTATAAAATGTGAACTTGTATTAAAATTTTAGATTTGTCTATGATTAGAGCTTAACTAGAGTGCCTGAAAGTCATAAAGTAAGAAAGGGGTGATATAATTGTCTTATGGTGATTTAATATAGTTTGGCACTTTGAGAACATTTTGTGTGAAAGTGTCAATGAAAGAACATACAAGATATTAAAGTAGAAAGCCTCTTCAAGTACTTCTTAGACAGCTCTTAAACTCAATCCAATTTGGGGAAGCAGATATTACATTTTAACTTTTCTGTTCAGTACATCTCTGCTTGGTGGATATATAGATCTCTGAAATAGAATGGTAAAATGTATAGATTTTTACCAACTAACATAGAAGGTACATTCTCTTATATAGTTCACTTTTCTGTGCTAGTTAACTTTGCATAGCCGAATGAGTATGTATCTTAATGTTATGCTAGATATAAAGTAATCTCATCTAAGGAAGATAATCAAACCCAGAAGATATCTATATATTTGAGAGCAAATCCATAATCACAGTTAATTCCTGTGTCAAAAAGTATTTTTCCTTAATCACATGGAAGACCTTTGGTTGAATACAACTAGCAACTATTTGGTTATGTGTACTGCACTCCAGGACTGAATAACAGCCCCAAATCAGAGTGACCAGGGGCAACTACAGATTGGTAACTGAATATGCACATGAGTCAGGAAGATTTTCTGGAATATAATTGGGTCAGAATTACTATGTTGCTCCACCTCACATTTATATTTTTTGGACCTACATTAGAGATTTTTTTATTCAATATTTGATGGAAAAAAGGATTTTAACTTCTTTGTAATTGTCAGAATGCTTTAGACACAGGACGTGCTCTGTAATCACTGCCCAAGGGCTGTTCAGCATTTCAGAATGACAGATCTTCTCCAGACTTCTTGTACAAGGTGTATACATCTGAGCCTAAACTATGTTCACTGTGCTCAGATTTAGTATAGACCATGGCTGGGGATGATGTGGTGTTTTGCTGTGAGGAATTAGAAAGCTTGAAAATAGAGAAATAGCCATAAATAAACTTTTGTTAACAAATTCTATTGCTTTTTCCCTTATCTTGTGAATATGGAATGCCCACAAAACTTGCAAGATAATGCATCTTTAAATACAGAAGCTGAAATTCTGTAGTTAATTCTACAAGGAAAGATACAGTAATTTCAGCCCTGTTCTCAGTATTTCCAGATGACAAAAGTATCATATATTTAGATCAATGGTCTATAGACCTTTCCATGTTTCTGGCATAGTATATTTGAGTCAGAGAATGTCTCTATACCATGGTACTTTGTATAGAGTATCATTGAGTTAAATATTTATATATATATACACATATTTAATATATAACTACTAGGTATTTATTAAAATTCATCCCTTCATAATATCTTGAAAGTTTTATTTTTGTCGGTTTAATAAAATTTTATTTTATTAAAGCATCATCAAGAATGTGCTTTTATTTTCTTGTACTCAGTATATGATTATGTATATCTTTGTTGTTAATACTTAAGTTGAAACTTTGATTTTTTTAACAACATATACAAAATTCTGGATTTCTTTAAATCATCAGAATGCAAACGTAATAACTTCAGTTTGTAAAGATGTGCTCTGCTTTTTGTCAAAGTATTGTTTTTCGGAGAAATAAACAGATAAAACATATACAGGAGGAGGGATTGAAAGGGAAGTGCACTGAGGGAAAGGCATATAGATGATTATATGAAAATACCATTAAAATTACATTGTATGCCAATTTAAAAAACTTAAAAAAAGAAAAATATAAGAACTCAAAATACTGTTTCTCAATAATGTAATTTTACTGGCTTCCTCTTTTTCTTACTTCTGCTCTAAGATTAATATAGTTTATTAATGAGCAGATTTTTATCCCTATTGATAAATATGAGCAGCTCTAAATGTCGTATAGTTAAAGAAACAGCGTCAGATGACTAATATTTGCTTCATACTTCGTCATTTTCAACTTTTAACAATATGGAATGATTTCTGCAATTATTCTATAGTTTTATCATCTTGAAGAAACCTGTAAATACTAATAATACTAATAAAAGGTGTTGATTTAAATTTTATTTTATTCAGTTGTTTTATACATAAGTATAATGGTTTACACATATAGAAATTCTCACCAAATAATTTGTATACACAAATGTATGAAGAGTTGTCTATTGTAACGCATTTAGATAGCTATAAATTTATTAAGGAAATACCTTTGTTTGAAATTGTTTTATATGTTATTGCTTTTCTACTTCAAAGAATTTTGTAAGAATCTTCCCATTTTTAGCAGTTTAGAGTCCTCATGCAAAATTGTGTTTTATCATTTTGATAAAAGCTTTAGGAAGTTAAACCCGAAAGTCCACATCTAAAAAACTGTTTTTTGAGGGTGTCTGTGTATGTATATTTCCAAATTTATTTTCTAAGTTGTTACCAAAAAATCAATTGCCATCATGGCAACTAATATAGATAATAGAAAGTATAGCTTTTCAATCTCCATTTGTTACTGCCTGTTTCTTTACAACTGTGTGAGAACCTGTCTTCATACTCTTCAGACTTCCACTAAGTATGTTTTCATGAAACAGGCATGGGTGTTTGACTTTCCTTTTTTTAACAAAAAAAAATCATGACTGTGAATACTTTATCATATATCCCTTAAACCAATGCATGTGGAAATATCCTAGACTATTCGAAAATCTTAAATTTCATCTCCAAAAGCTTTTCTAAATGTTTTTAGCCTGTTCCAACAAATCTCTCTTTTGGGTATTTCTTTAATTTCATGTAGCCAGCTTTTTGAATAAGAGATCTCAAAATACCTAAGAATCACCAGCCAATGTATAGTTGAATTAATGATGAAAGCTGTATATGTTCATGAAAATGAAAATTGATATAGGACATGAAAGAATGTAACAAATTCCTGTGAGTAACATTTTAGCTGTTGAGTTGCAAGAAGTCACATGTGGAGTGGCAACTATGATAGGGTGCTGTTGAAGTGCTTGCACAAAGGAAGTACAGCTTATGCCCTATGAGAAGACACTCAACCGGGGCCTGACTGATGGTTGTCCCTGTCTAAGCAGGTAACTGTTATTGCTGACATGTGATAAAATTCCATTTTATGTGGAGATTTTTATGAGAAGCCTCATAATTTGTAATGCAGTGAAATATTTTTTATTATTACAGTATTAATATAATCAATGCAAATGTAAATATGCCCACTTCTGTTTTATATCTGCACATTAGTTAAATACTATTGGAAGAATTGGATTATTCTTGTTACTGTTATCCTTTAGTTACCTGAGATTTTTAAAAGCCTTACCAAAGTTAAACTTCTAAAGACAAAAACAAGTATTAGATATTTTAGAATGTTTTTCTAGATTTGTAGAATTGAAGTTTCACCTTCTGTTTTAAGCACAGTTTATTACAAGAGCTTAGATATCTGTCTATTTTGAAATAGTATCATGGGCATTCTGTTCATGCCTTTCGACGCATTTGTACCAAGCAACTTAACTCCGGGTAGGGATTGTTTCAGCTTAATTATGTTTGTTGCTTTTGAAAATGCAAAACTATTAGTATATACATCATTTTTTGATGTGAACAAGTAATTCACAAGCAGACTTCTATACAACGCATCTTTTAAATAATCCTGAACCTTTCTTTTGCCTTTTACTTTTAATATGGGAAAAATTAAGCAATACCATTTCCTGTTTGTTTTCCATCAGTAGCTTCTTCAACATGCATACTCTTAACTTCCTGGGTTCTCAGTTTTCTTACATTTTTATGTCTTTGGATGCTTTGCATGCTTTCTTTTTTGTTTTTCTTTTTTTCCTGCTTGTCACCACTTAAGTGTTCTTTTGACAAAAATTGTTATTGATAAGTAAGTGATGTGGTTCAGAGACTGAAAAGCTGACTTTATCTTTTTGCCACAGATGTCACACTATAGATACCTTTTAGATACATCTTTAAAGCTTTTCCTTATACTAAATTCATAAATTCTATAAAATTATATCTAATGTATTTTATTTTATTCAGAGAGGCGTATATCTTATTCATATTTAACATTTAAGATTCAGTAATCATAATATGCAGAGTAAAGTTACAGTATTTCAAAATCAGCCTTCTACTTCTGCCCAGCTAAACTAACTTCCTATTAACAGCAGAAGAGAAAAAAGTTGTTAAATGCTCTTTACAGCTTTAATGGTAGTTTGGGATGAGTTGAAACCTTTAGAGTCTGATCTGGCCATTCAGACCATGCTGCCTGTATTGTGTATGCAGCAGTTCCCATTAGACGTCTTCACAGTGAGTGATTCGGCAGGGCTTGCTGATTCCCGCTTCATGGATGGCCAGTTTTTCTGGGTGGAATTTTTTTCAGCTGCCTGGAACATTATAAATATCTTGGCCATATCAGCCTGTGTGTATATGTGCACACTTAAACATTCCTGGGCAGTCAGCATTAAACAGATATGTGGTGTGTCTTTGCAGAGTGTAAAACGGAAATAACAATGGATCTATATTTTATTAGATAAGTCTACTTTTGATAATTCTGTTGGTATTAGTAACTTCTCCAAGCTGCTATTGTCTGTAGCTTTTGACACTAGGGGGCGCTGCTTATCCTCAATTGCATCTTCTCTAAGAAATGAGGAAAACCACCAAGCTGATTCCTTTAGTCTTATTTTTAATTAACAATCGAATTTAGAGAAAAGTAGATTGTTTTAGATCTCATTCTTTTGATTTTGTTTTTCATGATGATAGATAGTGGCAACGAAGGAGGCCAAGACAAATGAATAACGTTTCTAGTGTCCCATAAAGTAACTTTTTCCCCACTGAAAATGTCACTTGGCAAAGCAGGAAGGGCAAGTTTGCCCAGTGATGAGGTTTAGATTCCTTGCCAGCTGTGCTTCTAATCGGCAAGTGTGATGAGCAGCTTTAGAAACCAAACAAGAAAGTGGCTTTCAAGAGTCAGTGTGGCTCATCGGAATAAAAAGAAAGATACAGGAAGGGTGAGTGTGCAAAGGGTCAGCTCAGCAAGCCCAGATAACAGTGCTCTCCCCTTTGAGCTTATATACATTTCTTTTTGTCATCATATTTGTAATTTTGGGCATGTACTTAATAGTGACTTGTAGCCTTTTGAAACAGTTTAAAGCACTATTTAATCCTCCATTTCAGCTAATCACTCAAAATGAACAGTGAAAAGTAAATCTCTTTATCCACCACAACTGTGGCTCTCTACTAGGTGAAAATTCAGTGATAATATAATTAACTAAATATTTTCTATTGACAGTCATACTTTGAAGTCTTTCATAGAGCAAAGTTTTGTTCTACTCATTTTCAGAATTTTAATGTCTGTTTTAAATTTAAATCTTCATGTTCCACACTAAGGCATCACCTGTAATTCCTAAGGGCATTAATGACATTGTTGCATTACTTTTAATATATGCTTTTGAAATAAAGCTCCATCTCCTCCTTCTCTCTTTCACTTCCAACTCCTCCAAATGTGAAAAACAAGCAGCAGCCTTTAGAATATGGAAAGCAGCTTCACCCTGCTCTCCTGGTGAACCAGATCCATGGCAGAACTGGCAAATGTTATGTTCTCTCACACCTATCTAATGAGACACGAAATCATAGTATCTTCTATTCATTAGTGAAGGACAGTGTGATTTTTAATACGAGTGATTAAAGTTTTCTTGCAGATTTTAAAGTTTTTGTTATCAATGTTTTTTCTAACTTTCCAGTCATTACAGAATTATTTCCTGAAGAATCATTGAGTAACATAGACTTTAAAATATATTAATGACTAATTTTATTCTAAGAAAAATAGCTTCAAGTTTAATGAACAGTTCTGAGAGAAGTACTGTCTGCTACTTTTCTTATATGTACTTTTGCTTTTCTGATATTTTTCTGAACAACAGCATAAGAGTATTAGCCAATTCAGGTTTATCTGTGATTTTAGTCATAGATCTGTCAGTTACTAACTAGGCACAGGCACCACCTAGTTAGGTCTTATCAGTTCATAAGCAAAATACTGATTAATCAATATGGGACAGCTTTGTTATATTCAACATTTTATAATTTGAAATGTTATTTTCCTGGTACTAACCAACTACAAGCGATCATATGCCAGCCCATTTATAATAGGTTTTTCTCCTCCTGGCAGGATGTTGCTTTTGGCTATAAAAAGTTAATTTCAGATCCTGATATACTTGCATTAATTTTTGAGACACTGACTAGGTGTAGAACAGAAGAGAATAACATGAACATTAGACTACTGTACTGTAGCTAATCGGTTATTACCTCAAGCCAGAGATGCAGTGCTAATGTGAAGGATGCACTGTTTCTATGGAAAAGATGAAAACTGACAAAAAGGTTCCCAGAGATGGCTCCTAAGAGTCAGAAGGAGTGCCATAACACAAAAAGCGAGAAACAGTTACAACATGAGAAAACTGGGTATGTTTTATTTCTTATATTTCTGAACATCTTCACAATTTTTTATGATGAGAATAAATTACTATCTTGATTAACAGACTAGATCATCTATGCAAACATCTTTGCTTTGGAATGGGAAAGCTCGTTGTAATGTTATCTTTTCAGAGCCATAAGTGTTCTCTATAAAACATATGACTGCGATGTTCATCAGCTGGGATGTTTGCTGTAATTCACCAATAAATTTGAATAATTTGACATAATTTCTGACAAAGATGAATGTTTCCACATTCATTTCCATAGTCAGGCAGTGTCTACATGGAGAAACAAGTTTGACTGACTTGACCTGCCAAATTGATCAGAAAAAAAGAACAAAAACAGAAAAGTCCACAGATTTAAAGCATTTATGTGTTTAAACCACCTCGGTGGCCTGTCATCCACAACTTGTGCGAACGTAAGTCACCATGGAGTCTGCAGTACACTAGTAAGCAGAGTAGGCCATATTTTCGAGGAATGAAAGGCACATGAGCTTTTTGATACTATACTGTGGTACAAAGTGAAGCAGAGCCCTTATCCATTGTGGTACCTGGTGTTTGATCCTGGTGTTACTCCTTGTCACACTACAGGTGACACCTAAGTCACTTCACCTTATTTTCCCATCTGCACAGAAAGCTATTGAATAGTGATTTCTAATGTTCTTGGCAACCTTTCATTCTTTCTTCTGTGTGATGTTACAGGTGGAGCTCTGCTATTATTAATATTTAAACTGGCTTCAGCAAGTCATGCTATTAACTTATAAATTCCTTTTTATATAAAAGACCATACGGGATGCAATTGCATTGCATTCATAACTGTAAGAATCTAAATGTTAGAGCAGTGGGATCTAACACACCCACGCCCTGATTAAATGAAAAGTGGCATCAACATCAGCCTTCCTCTGAGAAAATTTAATTCAATTACTTGAAAATTTCATAATAAATTTATTGTCCTTTTTGTTTAAGAAGTAAAGGGACTAATAGATCATAGTATGTGCTGATGGTTGTGTGGGAAGAGACAGACTCAGGGAAGCTTTGCTTTGCCTGACAACTCCGTGACAGAAAGTAGTATGGTAGATTTCATCATGACACCCACAGTAAGGAGTGGCAGGCTGAGCTCTTATTAAAATGGGTAAAGAATCAGAACCATGAAAGTTCTGTAATTTTTTCCTGTTTCCTGCACATAGTTTTCTCCATGAACCTTCTAAGGAGCCAGTTTTACTCTTTTATCATCTAGTTTTCTTCTTTGACTCCTATGGAATATTATTCGCTCTTTTCCCTTCAATTGCAATAATGTTTTGTTGATATAAAACCATGGTTCTTTCATCCATATATGCTTCAAGGAGCAATTTGAAATCTGTGTAGCAGTGCAGTATACCTTTGTACCACATGTCTAAAAGCTTCTCTTGTGTTTAGCAATGTCTACACCATGTCTGTACAGCTTATATAGTCCTATTAGATAAAATCTATGTGTAATTTTGTTTTGTATATTGTCTTTTATACTATTAACACTCTCTAAGAGTAGTGTAAGAATTGCAGCGTGCACTACTGTCAATCCGGCACTGTTCATGCACTATTTTAAATTTCTGAAAATGTAAATGAAGTAATTAACCTGATATGAAACAGTGACATATAATTGACTTTCTAAATTAGTGAACTTTATATCTTTGCCATTTTATAGGATTTCATATCAGCTAAATTGGCTACTTAACAAAAGGTGTGATGTAACAAAATCCTACCTCCTACCATAATTTATACAGATGCTTATTAAATGAAACCTATGTATTTATTTTAGATTCTTGCTGTGTGAATTATTTCATACTTATGAAACGGAGGCAAGATTTGATGATAGTAGACTAGACACTAAATCATGGGTTCAAGTTTTAGAATGTCCCCCAAAGAAATGCTGAGAAATGGGCTCCTGAAAGAAAGTGGAATTTTTAAAAACAGCCTAGAGAAGAATTCTCCTTCACCCACTTGTCACCTTCTTCTGTGTAAATTTCCAAATGCACTCAGGCATCAAAGCTGTCATCACATATCTAAATGATAGGTTTCAGGGTTCTTCTCTCCTGACAGTGATCTGAAGGTCTACTCCAGTGTTTTCCATTAGGATGGTTATTGATAGAGGACACTTAGTGTACAGTAACTGTTGTTTATGGGTCACTAGTATGTATGCTCAGAAGGGCTCTTCTGCTACATGCAGGGTATATGCTCATTCTCTGTGAAGCAAAATGCAGCCATAGACACAGGAGCAAAGGGCTACATCTGATCCTGCTCCATCTTTTCTCCTAACCAACTTGCATATCGTTTGTATAGCAAATAAATCCCCTGAAAGTATGGTCAGATTGTATGTTAATATTTTAATCTGTTTGCTACAGAGTGTCATTGCTACAGAGTATAAGGTGTGCTTTTACAAAAAAGATGTCTCCAGCATGTTATCTGAATTGCACATGAAAATCTCTACTCAAAGAATTGTTTACACTTGTTGGCCAGTATAATGTGCATTTGAAAGATGATACAAGTCATTTGTTGAAATAGAAATTTCTTCTAGAAATAGTACTCGCTTGGATATTTAGGTAAAAACAGAAGTTCCAGGTATTTAGCATAAGTTTGTAGGTAGAGGAGTCATCTGGAGATCCTCATTCAGATATTCTCAAACAGTGTAGGAAGCCTGTGATGTTACACTTATTATAATGCTGTCATTTTCTCATTTTAAAAAACAGGTGTCAGCCTATCCCAATATATGGCAACTGTAATTACAAAAATACAGTTCTTTTGTATGTCCTGTTTTAAGCCCATTCCATTGATTCTGATTTAGTTGATCAAGAGTTTCTCTCACCATAATTATACCACATCCTTGCCACAATGTCACCTAAATAAATCTGAATGTACATTGAAGAAATGTAATTAAGTGAAGATTACACTGAATTTGAAGAGAGTAAATCTTAGATTTGAAAGCATAGCAATTACGTTCTGGGAGGGAATCAAAAGTTCAAATGTAGCACATCTTTATTTTAGTCATATTTAAAGAAATAAAGCTGTAATTGAAAAAAGAAAACTAATGACTTTACAGTGAAATCACTCTTTCTTCCCTGCTGAGATCATGAAGTTTGAGCTTGTAAATCACATGGAATGGTGGTATTTGTGCACTTTATTTGAAATTCAGGTTATTTTGTATTTATGTGTGTTTTGGTGTAAAATCATATGTATATTTTATTCAACTAAGATTTCATTTGAAATTCAGAAATGAAATCATTCCCTCAGTGGATTGGAAAGGTAAATTTTGAAATTTGAATTTGATTTATTTTTATAATAGTATTTCTTTAGACTTTATTATTCTCATGATCTCTTGTTGGGTAGTAATGTATAATTTAATGAGATAACATGGGCATCAAACTGAAACAGTCTAAACTCTAAGAGAAAGCTTTGCTCTGTTAGGCATTAGTGAGACAAACCATAGTATGGTCTTAAATGAACAAATAAGACAATTTAGATGCAAAAGGAAAAATAGTCAGATGTTATGTAGTCTCTGCTCATCTCTCATTTCCTTCTGTGTAAATGGTGTACATTGTGTCAATGACCAGACAACTTAAAAAGTAATAGTCTGAATGAGACATGTTATTGCATATACGCAGACTAATAATCACCTCTATAAAAATTACATGAATCTACTTCCTTCAGATTTCTTCCTAAAAGTCAGAAATCATATATTACCAAAAATAATTTATAAATGTAAATATGACTTTCTCTGTTCATGCTATGTAGCAAAAAGTTAACTGTCTTTGAAATATATTTGAAACAGGTGATTAGAACCTGATTCTTTAATAAAAATACTTTTAAGTTATAGAATAATTTTGTATTATCCAGAGATGGTCCAATGGGTAAAACTTTTTGCCGTACAGGTCTGGGGACTGAAGTTCAGTGCCTGGAATTCACATGGTGGAAGAAATGACCCAACTCCCAAATATTCTTTGACTTCCACAGATACTCCATGATATGCCTGCCATCATGCTTACATATACGTGTGTGTGCCTATAGAGGATCAAGAGCAAAATCAGGAATATTCCTGTACTATTTTTTGCTTTATTAATTACTTTGCTCTAGGATTTCCCATGTTCTACCTTCCAAGGGTGGAAGTGTAGGTGCCTACTATTTTTTCCTGAATTTTTTTATGTAGGATGTGGAAATACAAACTCAGAGGTCTTTTTCATGTGAGGCCTTAATCCCCTGAATCATCCCTCAATCTTCAGTAAATAATTTTTAAAAGAGTAAATTTGTAAAGGCCACCAAACATCTATGTGAAAATTCAAGGTAAAGAATTGTAAGAGAAATATGCTAAGTAACATTCACCTTTGCCCTGGTTATCAAGGATATAATTTTGTAGCAGAAAGTCTCATCTCCTTGTCTTGTATTTTCCCGAAGAAAAATGTTATGCTCTAAATCTTAAAAATAATAATTTTGCTGCACTTATATGGATTTCTCTTCTCCTGAGTCTAAGTGAATGTTTTAGCTGTAAGTTTTCAAACCAGCAAGTAATTGATGATTCTTAAGTACTTATGTCCCTAAGATACTCCTGATTGTATGGCTATGTATTTCTAGAGTATACCAATCCATAAAGCTCAAAACTTTTTGATATTCTGAATGTGGAGTAATATGTTTCAGAAACATTGCTTGGTATGTATTTGTAAAGTTCTAATAAATTTACTTATTTTTAAATCTAAGACTGTGTCCTTTGCTGAGGCTGACTTAGATTTGAAGGTTGAAAACATTTAGTTCTTTATAAATGTCTTTGAAATATGTATTCATTTTACTCTTCTAACCTATGTTTTGTAACATCTTGACTGCTGTGATCTGTTGCATTACATAATCAAACCCCTTAATCAAATAAGTCACCATGGTGATGATTGCTTACAGTATTTACTTGTTACTGACACGTCTTTTTTTCCTCACAGCTAATTTGGCTCTGATACAATAGATACTGTTTTCTTGATTAGTACATTACATTTTTAGACTCTTGCCTTTTCCTCTGCATTATGTATTTTTGTAAAGCACTGTTCTCCCTCAACTCCCAGATTGTCAGTCACTTAATGTTTGTTTTCTTTTTCCTTTTCCTTTTCCTTAACCTATCTTAAACATGCCTTTTTGTGGTTGAGGAAACCTGCACGTGGCAGCATGGTGTTGGTAGGAAAGGAAGAGGAAATTATTACTGCTCTCTCCCGGCTGCCTGCAATAATAAATCAGAGCTTGCCATTCCCTAACTGGTGACTGGAGACTTATCTTCATAAATGCATGTGACCCAAGAAGTTTCAGTTTACATACCCTATCCCTTGGTGTTCTTACCCGGGGAGAGCTTTTCCTTCCTGAAATTAGACAAAGGTTGCAAGAACTGAAGCTAGAGCTTCAAAGCACAGGAAAAGAGAATGTTGTCTTACCCTGTTGCTGCAGTAGGGATCCAGCTGGCCATGTTTACCTAACCAGGGTGTGAGTCTGCATGTCCATCTGTGAGGGGTTCTGCATGGCACCAGGGTTTGCTCTCATGTTTGAATTTCAGGATCTTTTAAAATATTTCTTGTATGTTTCCCAACATGCTATATTTTATTGTGATGATTATATAGCTTTGAGGTATGTGCTAAATTGCTAACCATTCATCAGAGTGGAACCTTTTAAAATTTACTCATTTGATAGAGTAGCATTTAGTATCTATATTATGCATAGAATGAACAAATTACTTACTATACAGAATGCTTGTTCAGTGAACAGAGTATGACTGATATTTGCCAATACTGCCTTATGAAGGTAGGGATATATGGCCAGCCTATTTGTTACAAACAATTCCCCTTGAAAACATGTCACTAAACCGGAAACACTTTAGGAATTTGAAGAGGTAGAAGAGGGTAGAGTACAGGTATTCCCATTTGGGGTTTCACAAAGACTAACCAAAAAAAAAAAAATGTAAGAATATCAAATTTCATATCCTTTTGCTTTTAACTATAATACTCTACTGCCTTCCTCTGGACATATTTTATATCTCACTTATTAACTTTTTAAGACATAGATATACTACTTCTGTGTCGAAGTGGTAAAGGGACCATCTTTTCCTTAGTTTGTCACTGCTAAATTTGGCCCCATACTTTACTACCATCTTTTGTCATTCTAAAAGGGATTGCTGGTGAGAGGGAAGGAGAGTTGCCACAGTGCTACTGCAACAATTCTCTCTTTCTTCTCATGTGAGTGGTGCTGCGACTGCTCTGGTATTCTGATTTTAGGGTTTAAAAAAGACATAGTAATCAGCTCTTTTTTCCCTTGAACCATGCCATTATATAAATATTGCTCCACAAAAATCAAAGGAAAAAATAGTCCTTCATAGTCTTTTCCTTTATGGATCTGTGGCTCTTAAAAATTACTATTTGTCATTATGTGCATTATAAACTTAGTATTTATAGGATATCCACAGATTATGTGACATGGAATAGTTTACATGGCACATTTCATGACATACCTGTTGGAGTTGTGTGGTGTGTGCTATGTCCTCTGTTAACTGCATTAGTTCTTTATTTAATATTTGAAATATTAACCATGTGATTGAAATACATTTAATATTTGAAATATTAACCATGTGATTGAAATACATTTATCACCTCCAGTGGCATGTTCATGATAAAACTGAATCACAAAAAAAATCTTTTATGAGGTGCCTCTCCCAGAAGTGGCAAAGCATGGATTTGAGCCAAGAGAATCTGACTTCAAAGTGTGTATGTTTAAGTTATGAACACTGCTTGTGTAACAACTTTTACTTAAAAATATTAAGTGCATATTAATGCTGAATATCATTTTGGTCTGAATTTTCTGTTGAGGCAGCTTTACCTTTATATTTCACATTTCATCTACTTAAATATGTGTGTCATAGTATTAGTGATACCTTGATTGATGGACTCAAACTTACAATGTTTCAACAATGATAATATTTATTCTGTGTGTAGTGTACTATTGCACTAGACTTGTCCAAAGGAAAGAAAATGAAAAGTTGTCTCAGACATAATAGAAAAGACTCCTCTAAACCCAGTCCTGACTATTACTATCTCGCTACAGTACACACCTGTAACCCAGGGCTAATACTGGAGGGAAAAATACCATCTGATAGAACCTATGAAGGCATAAGTATACCTGATAGAGGAGAACTAAGTAAGATCTTATGGTGCAGCAAACCTCATATGGACTACATTCAAGTATAAACACTACATACAGTTATAATCTGCATAATGAGCAGGTGAAAAGGTATCAGCTTGTACTGTTCTTCAAACCTATGAAACAACTAATTGGAATTTTATCCAAAAGAGTTCTAGAGGGAAAAAAAAAAAAAGAGTTCTAGAGGGGGCTAATCTATTTATGTACACTCATATTTTTAAAAGACACCTCAGATCTCAGTTGTACTGCTATCCAGAATGGTGAGACTTTCATGCGTGTAGTAGTAATGAATCTTAGGTTTACAAATGTGTAATTGTGTCAGATCCTAATCTAGTGGAAACGTGCACTATTTAATTTTCTTTCTGAATACTCTTTCCTATACAAGAAATTCACATGCTATATAACCTTCACGGTATATGTATGCAACATGTACCATAAGTTAAAAATAAGGTAGTGCTTTTTTCTAATGAAAGACTTTTAAAACATTTTCATTGTGTGTGTGTGTGTGTGTGTGTGTGTGTGTGTGTGTGTGAATGTGTGTGTGTCAGTGTGTATCAGAGGGCACAGTATGTAACTGTGGAAGACCAAGGATGACGTTGGAAACTACTCAGGACTACTTCTACCTCCTTTTTGCTTTGCTCTGGGATTTCCCAGGCTCCATCTTCCAGAGCCGTAAGTGTAAACTGTTGCCATTTCCACCTGGCATTTTTATGTGGGACCTGGGATCCAAACTCAGGACCTTCTGCTTGTAAGGCAGAGGCTTAAAACCCTGAGCCGTCTCTACAGGCCAGTTCAATTTTTTGTTGGCAGTTTTTCATATACAAACAAAATGGGGTTCTATCATTGCCTGACCCTCTCCCAACCAATCCCCTGCTCTACCTTCTCCTCTTCAATCTATGTTCCTCCCAACTTCCTATTCCTCTGTATGTGTGTATCACAGGGAGAATACTGGCAACCCTACAATGCTCTGCAATTTAGTTTTTTTTACATATCAAGTTTTCCCTCTAATCTTATACATTATTTAGAATAATAATTTTAAAATGCTCTTGATTTATAAGGGTTTTTCATAATTGATCTCTATCTTGGGCATTTTTTAACATTCCTTACTGATGTGGATTTAAATCCTTTTTTTAAATTAATTCTTTTTTAAATTGATGCATTTAAAACAACCCGTAGCCCCAGCCAAGCCCCACCTGTCTCTCTCTCTGCATTTCTGTGGTCTAGTTTCCTCATCCACAAATTAGATTGTTTGTTATTTAATATTGTTTCATTTCACAAATGTCTCTCAGGGTCTAATGTTTTCAAACATCACCTCAAATAAATCTACATATGTTAGCAACAACCACAATTAAATCCAATTCAAATATTTTAAAATGCAGATATACTCTTGGAATACCAGAAAAGCAATTTCTTAATTTGTAATTTCATCAATTGCTTTCATTTGAAAATGTGTTTAGGAAAAGAGAGTAAAGACATAAATCTCTTCATTGACCAGATATAGCCTCTGTTACGGGATTGTCTTATTATCATCTAATACTGATTTTTTTAATAGTCTAGTGCTAATGGCTCTCCAATGAAAATATTTTTAAAATAAAAATCTAGAAGGTAACATTAGTATGAAAAAATTAAACTGTTATTTATGATTCTAAAATATTATTGCTGGACTGGGGAAATGATTCAGAGGTTAAAGTTTTCGCCTTTCTAGCAAAAGGACCTGAGTTTGAATCCCCAGATCCTATGTCAAAATGCAGATACAGTGGCACTTGCACTTCCACTCCTAGAAGGTGGAACCTGGGAAACCCCACAGCAAAACAATAACAAGGTAGAACAATTCAGGTTGATTTCACAGGCGCACATACACACTCAACTGCTGTCTTATGCACACACCAAAAAACATACTACTTCTATTGCAAGGTGAATTTTATAGTATATCATAATGCTTCTAGTCAATGTTGATTTTAAGAATTCAATGTTATATAACAGAAAACCCAAGCACATGAAAGTATAAAAGTGTAAGATGAAGAAATGCTGTTCAGGCCACATTATCAGCGACTTGAATTCCTATTAGGATTGTTCACTTAGGCACATCTGCAAAAACAGGGTTTGAAGAAACCTGCGAGAGACATACACACAAGAAAGGGAAAGAAAGGGAAGGAGGGAAGCATGGCTTCCAGTATTCAGAACTTTCACCATCATTTACAATTCTGCCTTATTTTTAAATGTACCTTTATATTTTTATGGAGAATTCATAGAAACCAATGGCAAACACGGAAGATTTTTTTCTTTTTCTTAAATAAAAAATTTTATTGGGTGAAAAGACACTTGATAAAAATGCATGCTGATGGGGCTGGAGAGGTGGCTCAGGGGTTAAGCCTCTGCCTTGCAGGTAGAGGGTCCTGAATTCGGATCCTAGACCCCATGTATAGACGCCAGCGGAAGCAGGGGCGGCCTGCGTTTCTGGTCCTGGTAGGGCGGAGCCTGTGAATCCCGGGGCAGAGTAAACAAGGAGTAGGTGGAAGCGTTCATAGTGGTTCCCGAATTAGCCCGTGGTTCTACACACACACACATACATATACATGCGCACACACACATACACCCACAATTGAATAAATAATAAATAAAAAATTAAAACAAAAAAAATGCATGCTGATGAAATAGTGTACACTGTGACGAAATGTGTTTCAATTTTTATCGTTTTCTTTCTTACATAATGTGATACATCAAGTCTGCTAGCATTCATGCATTGAAATGCTTTTTGCTTCTTTTTATGTACATCTTTTATTTTTCAGTTCTTTATCTAACAGACCACTGATGAGTTGTTCAATGTCTTCAAGCCAGGCAACTTCTTTCTTTTCAGAGACACTCAGTTTTGTGGCTAAGCCATTGTATAGAAAGATGTTAAAATGTAATAGTTTGCCAACATAAAGAAATATATTAAAAAAATAATATCAATAGACTGAGGAAGAGGGCTTTTGTGAGCATCTCAATCACAAGGCATTGCAGGACCATGCTGAAGAACAGGACGGTTAAATTGGAGAAGTTAGAGCAAGACATCTTTCTTTACTGGTGTGCCATCTACTGAAAATTAGGAGAAGTTAGTTCTAAGTAGCTAACAGTGAACCCCAGGTGCTACCTTCCTTGAAGCACTGAAATAGGAAGTGGGGGAAGAAATTTGAAAGAGAAACCCTCAGGGATTCCCCTGTGATCCCCTTAATCCTTGGATTGTCAAACCACATGGGAAATAATAGAGCTGCATAGTTCTTAGACTTAACTGGTATTATCTTTTAAAAAGAAAATATTAGGGCTTTTCATATCCATGGATAAGAATAGAGTATCTGTTCATGTAAAAAAAAGTAACTTTGAGCCAAAAATGCATGTCTTTTTTCATTTTTAACATATTATTATCTATGACTAAGCAGGCTGCATGCAGGAAGAGAAAAATGGAGCCAATATTTTCTTTTTCTTTTTTAAAACAGATGATTCAACGAGAAGCAGATGTAAAAAGTAAGGTGACCGCTGTGGCACTGACTGACTCCGTTCACAATGTGTGGCATCAAGAAGCCGGCAAAACGATTCGAGAGTGGATGAGAGAGGTGAGGCAGTTTTATTCAGTGCTGAGATAAATGGATGTGCACTTGAACATCTTGAATCCCCCCCAACTTATATTACCTCCCAACCTACAACCCCTTTCATGAGTCAAAGCACTGAGATGGATTGCTAAACTCTAGGTATTATTTAAATGGTAATAGAAAACCTTCCAGAAGAACAAATACTATACAAAACTTCTCTTTCCTCCCTGCATAGGTTCCTAAAGAATATACATGTATGCAACATTCAGTAGATTTTTAGCTGAAGCCAAGCTTGATGTCATAAGATTCTTACTCCCTAATATTTAATTTTTCCACCAGTTATTTAGTAATGGAGCTGCCTAATTGCAAGAAAGTAGCTTAGTGTACACTAAGTTGTCCCTTTCTTCTTGATATGTGATAGGATGCACCACTCAAATACTGATTGGCTCAGCACTGAGTAGGGGGAGAAGTAAAAAGTCTGTGCTATGCCAGACCCCAGGGATAAGAGAACTGAACACAGGAGCTGGCCATGGTCCAACCTCCAACTAAGAAAGCTTCCTATTCCACTCCCTAGTGTGCAGAAAACTAACAAGGACTCACTGAGCATGCGCCCATTGTGCATTCAAAATCTTCAATCCATTATTTCTTGTCTTGAGGTCCAGACATATTTGGACAGACAGTTTAGCAGTTCCCACCTCATAGCAGTGCTGCAGCAACACCAATAGATAACACTTCCGTTGCTCCTCTTCATTTACCAAGTGCTTCCATTAGACGGTCCAAAAGATATTTATTCCAGTCTTATAAGCTACAAACCCGTAACCATTTTTAAAACTCTGTCCTATCACCCGTAAATGTTTTCCGTTCCCGTCACTGTGCAATATTTCTCCTTCCACGGTGTGGTAACGTCTTGAATTTGCCTCTTCTAAAGATCTAAGCTTTTTCAGGAAATAATCCCATGTATTTATCTATATTAGAAATAATTCTTATTTGGACTATTTTTGAGAGTCAAAACTAGCAATGGAAAAGAAACTTCCCTGTAAAGCAAGTTGTAGTGCATAGAGTAAATACTATACTATCCCAGAAATACAAATTATTAGATAATTCTTAGTAGAGCTTGTAAATTATCCCTCCTGAGTACTCTTTCCCCAAAATAAAGAGGGAAAACATAAAAGTCTGTGGCATTTATCTTTGTCCTACTCACGTTGATACGAAACACTAAAAGACAAGATTTCAGTGTGCTTTGGCATGACAAGAAGTGTTTCCCAACTTTCAGGATGAAATCCTGATCTCCTTTTCTTTCTTCTTTCTAAGTTTTCCACTCTGTAAGACTCCTCAGAGTTAAAAATAGCAAATAATCCTGGATTACAGCACATAAAGAATGCTACCATTTTGAGCATGAATGTTGAAAGAATGGTTGTGGTTTACGCAGCCCTCTTCTCTACAATGTACAATTCTAGCTTCATGTAGAATCATAAATAAATAAAAAAATATTGAAGGTAGGCTGGGGAGATGATTCGGTGGTTAAAGCTCTTTTCAAGCAAGCCATAATGCCAGAGTTCAGATCCCCAAAACCCACTTAAATGCCAGGTGGGTGTGATGGCCCTCTTATAATTCCAGTCTCTGATGGGAAAGACTTGGAATCCCCAGAGTCATTAGCTAGCCATAGTATCTCAATCTACATGGTTTGGATTGGATTAAGAGACCTTTCATAAAGAATAAAGTAGAAAATCAGGGTGATTCCTGATAGCAACCTTTATCCTCCATATACACATGTACACACAGGTACATGTACCATACACACATATTTCCCACACACATGGACATGTACATATTTACACAATACACATAAAAAGTTAAGATGTGAGGAGACTTAGTTAATAAAATATTTGTTATTCAACCACCAGGACCTGTGATCCATTCTCAGAACATACATAAAAATGCTGAATGCAGTTCATGCTTTCAATACCATCACTCAAGAGGCAGAAACATGTGGATCCATGAGGCTCCTTGGCTACCAAGTCAGCAAGCTGTAGGCAAATGAAAGCTCCTTCTCAAAGAAACAAGACGTATACCTCCTGAGAAATGACATCCAAGCTGACCACTGGCCTCACATGCATACACATATATCCCTGCACACACATGCACCCACATGAGCCAAAATACACATAGTATGCACACACACAAAGATGACATTTGGCAACTATCCCTCGTCCCAGAAAGAGCATTAACAAAGCAAGAAAGTTGTCCATTAAATGTCTAGTTGGAGCTGCTGAGGATAGCTAGCAGACAAAGGTACATGCACACAAACCTGGTGACCTGAGTTTGATGCCTGGAGTGCGCATGATGGAAAGTGAGAACTGACTTCCAAACAGAACAAAGATTAAGAAATAGATTTATGCATTGTGTAATTTTTAAAGCATTTATTTTTTAATTTATTATCTTTAACCTAGTTACACAAGCTCAATCTTACCCCCCTCCTTCTCCCTTCCCTATCCCTTTCCCCTTGTTGTCCTCCTTCCCACTCTCCCCTTCCCTCTCTCTCTCCCTTTTTCCTCCCTCCTCCTCTTGGTATTTTCTGACTGTTCCCTCCCACCCTCCAGAATATCTGTTTATATGGACACTGAATTTCCCTCTGAGTTAGTCTACACTAGTGAAGGTTCAGAATTCAGTGTCATACCTTGGGGCCCCTTCTTGGGTTGCTCACTAACCTGGGAACTGTTATATCAGTCTAACTTTTTGCCTCTAAGGAGCCTACTGCTCAAAGCCTTCTCCCCTGAGATCCTCACTAGTCTTTGAGAGCTCATTGACATGTCAGCCATTGTACAGGTCAGGCAAGGTCAGATCACATTTTAGCAATATCCTGGCTGCCACAACCCAGGCTTGAATGGAGTATCTTGTCTATCGTGGTCTTCCCCAATTTTAGGCTCTTACGTTCTTGTCACTCCCCTCTTCCACAAGGTTCCCTAAAG